>JACFYI010003666.1:7906-24459 GCA_014898755.1 Handroanthus guayacan
TTTTTTGGTTCAAAATTGCTCATTTTGGTCAAAATTGATGGCTAGACATTGGGCTATAAATTGGGTTTGTTTCATGGGCCATTTGGGCTCATTTTTGGGTCGAAAACCAATGAGGAATTGAAATGTGTTGGCTCGAAAAAATTTTCGGATGCTTGAAACATGTTTTGGGTTTTAAAACAATGCTCGATTTGAAATCGAATAATTTTTCAAAAATTCGTCGACTCAAAATTTTATTTAGGGAATTCTTGGGTATTACATGAAATATGTGTACGATATTACAATTAGAACCCTTAGATTAACATGGGTTCAACTTGGGAAAGAAAGAAAGAAAGAAAGAAAGAAAATCCCAAAATTCTCACCTCAATAACAAGTCCAAATCTTGAATTCCATGAGAGAAAAAGAGTAATGCCTGTACCTGGAACAAGGGTTCCAGGAGGTAAGGGTACCAGGGTGACAATGGTTTTGGTGTAGAGTTTTGGCGAGGAGCACAATAATTTTGGTGGGAGACAAGTCGAATAAAATTATGTCTTGATATATGTTTTGTATTATCTATTGGCAGGATTAGGTATAACAAAATTGCTAATTTGAAAATAAGACGAAAAAATTACTAACAATGAAGTCAAGAATAAAATCAATTGTTTTCTATTTTTCTTTTATTTTCCCAAATATTGAATTGAAAATTCTCTTAATATTAAATGTTGTTTTTGCATTTACAAATATATGTGCATATGTTTTATTTGTTTCTTTCTTTTTTTAATTAGGGGATTGATCTCGTCACTCCAAGATACCCCTCGAGACTCGAACCAACACCCAATCTATTCTCAAGATGTGGCAGAAATCACGTTCGTCCCTCAAATTTATTTGTTTTCACTTAAATAGATTAACATTTTGACTAGCTTACCATGAATAATATGAATCTATTGTAGCAAGGCATGAACTTATCTCGTCAGCTAGCAAACAAAAGTGATTTTCCAAATTCTTTTACAAGAGTTTTGCTGTAGAGTTTTGGTGAGAAGCGCAATTGTAGTGCCTCGGTCTGGAAGCAATCGCCTTAAAACCAAGACATTACTTACAGACGTTACTTTCTAAAACTTAACATAACTCATCGCAATATCATAACTCATTAAATTCGAAACTAACACATATATCCTCTGATGTTACAAAATATTAATTTACATAAAAGAATTCTAATGCTCAACCGGGAGAATTAACAAAAATGCCCCATAACCTTTATACATGTGTGTTGGGTAGTCAAGAACATTAACCTAGCTGGCTTGACCATAGCAACTAGTGTACTGGGCTATATAACGCAGCTAGGCATTATGTTTATTTCACTAACTTGGCTTGATACTTAACCTGCGCTTAATATTAGACGAGAAGAAATAAATAAGTCTGAGTGACTTAGTGAGAAACATATGATTTAGAAGTAGGATGATACCAACAAACGAAATAAGAAATATCTTGTAATTCTCGTACAGATACAAGTTATAAAGTAAAGAAGAATATAAATGATTCACAATTAAAGGTGACCAACTGACCATGTTCAAAACAAGGAAGCGACAGGATATTTTAATAATAAAACATGTTAGGCTGAATGTCAAAATTTGGTGGGGTCTTCAACCTTATGACTCCCAACGGTCATTCATTATCAATCCCTTATTCCTCTAGCCCGTCCCAAGTGGCCCAATTCAACTCGAGATCGCCTATCTCCAGACGATCATGCGACCAAATCACCTGTGGGGTACCAAATAGGGAGACCAGTCATCGTCGGCCCAATGTTGCCCAATCATCTTGCTGAAGTGGTCCCAGGGCCTATCTCTTCCAAGACCGTGCTCAAGGGTGCATCTGTAGGTTTATTACGGTAACACTTTCGATATATTCATTTACAGGGAAGAAGTTCTCCCTTACCATTCAGTATAATAATTCAATCAATCAATTATGATAACATTTGCAACAAAATTCAGGAGCTTTTCTTGATCAAGCAATCCGTCTCAACATTAAAAAAACATATGAATCAATCGGGGCACATTTTAAAATCAAAGGTCAATCATTTATCAATAACAGGAATAACCACTTATTCAGGAATTCATTTCCGGCAATTGTTACTAATGTTTTTGAAGAAAGATATTAAGTGCAAGAAAGAAAATACGGTAAGTAAATCATAGTCTCTCACCCAAAATTTTCATGTCTTTGGTAATTAGGATGGCTCCAACTGATCCAATCCTTCACCACCTAAGTTGAGTAAAATTGGATATTTACAATCGGATCAATAATTGGAGCATACACTAACTTATGTATACAGAAAGCCCCATTAACTTCAGTAATAAATAGCAAGCCTAGTCATTGATCATTTTATTTCTTAAAACAATTCCAATTAAATTTTCCCCCAACAACCAAGCATAATTTGTTCAGTTCCTTTATATTCATAATTTAAATACTCAAGTTTTATTTAGCATCTTAACACTATTATTTCGAACGGCATTACATACTTCTACAATTTTCACATTACTCATTATCAATTCAAAAATCCAAAAATCCCAATCGACTATCAACTTTTTTCTTTGCCACTAATCATCCAGAATTTTTATCAACATTTCGTTAAGAGTATGCTAAAATTATGGCCTAAATTTCAGTATTTGCATAGGAACTAAATCATCAATTTCAACACATAAAATTCATAAATCCACATTTTAGGCAGTTTGATCGGGACAGCACTTTCGATCATAGTTAAATAACTTTAATGATGATCTTTACCTCTATAAATATCCTCACTCGATAAGCTTTCCAGCGATGGCTTCTGATCAGCGATCCAATGGTTCGATCTTAGGCTATGGTCATCCAAAATATACCCCTGCTGCAATTTCGAGGGTTCGGCATCGGCTTATGTTCTGGCTGCTTTTCGGAATGTTTTCCTTCAAGATTTTAAGCGATTCTTGATTCTATCATTATCTACACTTGTTATCTACACTCGACGAGATTTCTAATGGTTTATTGTTATGAATGCTTTGATGAGCTTAAGTTACATTTCAGAGCTATGAAACTCAAGGTTGCTGCTGCTATGCAGTCAAAATTATCGATGCTGCCACGTCAATTGAAGCTACTGCTGTTGCTGGTTTTTCTCCTGCTACCACCACCATGATTTCGGGGTAAATAGGGCTGAATTCTTGATTTTTATGAAGAATAAAGTGATGGAAATGGTGTCTAAAATTTAAAGGCCGAGAGTGAGAGGTAAGTGGATGACCGAATTTAGTGCTGCTGTCCATTCTTTCTTCGCCTTCTTTCGGTACCCACCACCATTGTTATCAGGGATTCGTGAATTTAGCTACCGTCGGCATTATCTTAAGATAAAGGAAAGTTGGATTCTAAAATTTGTTTCGGAAATGAAGTTGTGATGGTGGTAGACACAGGAAGGACCGAGAGAGAGAGAGAGAGAGAGAGAGAGAGAGGGAAGAGGAAGGGTAGTTATGGTTGGTCTTCTTTGATGCAAGTGAAGAAGGAAGAAAATGATTTTATAAGCAAAGAGGGTGTTGTGGCGTCCGATTGTGGGGCCACTTACAAGTGTAAGTAGAAAGGTCTTGATCTGTTGCTTAGTTAAGTATTTTTTTGCGCGCGTGTATATATATATATATATATATCTTTGAAACTTTGCACATTTAATAGTCTGTATATTGAGTTAATTTACTGAAATTAAGTTTCCAAAGTTATTTCCAAGATGTATTTCAAAATTTAAATAGTATGCTCAGTTTAATTCAAATATTTAAATTAATATGTCATTAATTATAATGTATATCCAATAAGGTCGAATGGAAATATAAAACGGAGTAGGTTACAGGTTAGATTAAAAATAAAACACGGGCTGTTACAACAATGATTTTGGCAGGAGACAAGTCGAATAAAATTGTGTCTTGATATATGTTTTGTATTTGTATTATCTTTTGGCAGGATTAGGTCTACCAGAATTGCTAATTTGAAAAATAAGACGAAAAAAATTTTCTAACAATGAAGTCAAAAATAAAATCAATTTTTTCTATTTTTCTTTTATTTTCCCAAATATTGAATTGAAAATTCTCTTAATATTAAATAATTTTTTTGCATTTGCAAATGTATGTGCATTTGTTTTATTTGTTTCTTTCTTCTTTTAATTAGGGGATTGATCTCGTTACTCCAAATATCCCACGAAACTCGAACTAGCACCCAATCAATTCTTAGGCTGTGGCAGAAACCACGTTCGTCCATCAAATTTATTTGTTTTTACTAAATAGATGAACATTTTGACTAGTTCACCATGAATAATATGGACCTGTTGTAGCAAGGGATGGACTTTTCTCATCAACTAGCAAATAAAAATGATTTTCCAAATTTTGGAAAAAAGTTCGTGAATTTATTCATTTTTTAGTCATGTATGAGATTTTATAATATATTGAATTTTTATTAAAACGATATTTTATAATTGTTTTGATAAAAACATTTGGATTTGTATGTTCTTTTCACCATAAAATTTAGATTATGTATATATCTAATTATATTAAATATGCTAATCATATTTTAATTATTAAATACACGTAAACATAGATATATAAAAGATTTTAGGGTGGATTAGGGTTTTATAATAGAGTTATTAAAAGTAAAAAAACTATTTTAAACTTAATAGATTTATTGTTATATTATGAGTAATTATCAAATTATTAGTTTATAATTATAAGATTGACATAATTTAAACAACTATTTTGGAGATGTCAAAAACGCTGATCGAGTAGTTTATGGGGTGAAATTATCGACAAGCGACCCGAGTTCAAATATATCCTGAGACATGAGTCTATTACATGGAGTGTACCCAGTGCGACTTGCCTAGTACATGTGGTTTGTAGCTATTGCATAGATCCAAGATTTACTTAGAACACACCATCGGGTAAAGGTTGCGGGTTCTTTGTCACCCAAAATAAGAAAATACGACTACTTTGGAGATGAAAAGAAGATGTGCGAGAAATAATCGTAGAAGTTTTATAGCTAAAATGTAAAGCAAACTAGTAGGGCATGTGTAACGCCTCGCCTCCCGGAGCATTTTGCTCTGAGATCCGAAGTGCTACTTGCAGACGGAAAACACTCTAAAACCAAAAACAGAAATTAACGTATGCAATTCAAACTAAAATTCCCAAAGAAATATCATTTCCAGCCAATAAATTTGTCCAGGATACATAAGTAGCTAATTAAAAATTACAAGCCGTCTAACTATACAATCCACAACTCCAAAAGTCTAATCAGGCCAAAATTACAACTTAAGTACAAATTCCAAAAGAAAAATGATTACAAGCATTTTTAGCCTTTTCGTCATTCAATCCGTGGTCTAATAACCTACATGATATTTATGGAATCATGAGTCTACTGACCCAGTAAAACTTATGGCATGAAGACAGGAATGACAGAGTTCCAATAATAGGCATATCAATATCAAGACGAGAATGTGAATCAGTGAACGATTCAAAACAATCAGAACGATCAAATCAAACATTTATCACATTCAAGTCGTATGGCAGAAACAAACAGTTTGGTGGTTCTGTCACCCTTGTAACTCCAATACATATCATATAAGATCCTTATCCCTCCAAACTCCCGAAGGAGCATCATATAAATAGTAAAGCACAGCCGACGTACGTGCTTTAGAATAACCCTTCAGAACCCTACCTCCAGGGTCATTCGAACTATCCCACAGACAATGATTTACAAGAGCTCAGATCGACAACCCGATGTTGCCCAATCTGATACTCCTGCAAAGCCCCAGCGCCCAACAGACAGGCATTCAGTAGGCTACGAATAAATAGGACAGTTCAAACATATCGTAATCACAAAGTCATTTGGCACCTATTTGATTGACCAATAATCATTAAATACCCAATTTGGGAATTCGATCAATCATATTGTTCAAACAAATCAGAATGAGATTATGGACCAGAGGATTTATCATTTCAAAATATTAATTATGTTTTAGAAAGATTAGATATGGATTCGGTTTATCGAAAATAAAGTCAAAAATGCGTTAAAACTTATTGAAACGAGCACTTGGGCGCACGTTTGGGCGCTGGGTGCCCAAATAGTAAAATTTTCTACGGATCTGAGCGTTTAAGGGCCCAAATGGATGCTTGAGCACTCAGCTTCTGGAATTGGACCAAAAAATGCAAGTTTTGAAAAAGTGACCCGGCATTAGGGCGCTCATTCTGAGTGCTTAAGCACTCAATGGGCGCTGGGGCGCTCAAAGTTGAGCGCTGGAGTGCCTAGTCTTGGATATAAATCTGATTTTTCATCTTTTTGTTTTCTTTTGATTTTTGGTTCAAAATCATATTTTTAAGGTTATTTTATATCCATAAACACTTATAAATCATCATTTTAAACTTTGGTTAAAGATTTTTCGAAAAATAAAATCAAGTCGAAAATAATGTTTTTGTCCATATCTTCTCATTTTCATTCGGCTTTAAGTCATCAAATTCCTACTCTTCGTCCATGGTCCTAAATTCATTTCCATTCCAAAGCATAGGTGATGATGTTTAGGAGGTACAATAAGCTCTGGATTACCATTTCATAGGCAAAGAGCTTAAATTAACAAGAGTCAATAAAAATGGCATCACCAAGCTAGCTCTCAACGGCAAGAAGGACATCTTGATCATGAATAGCACAACTCAACATAATAAGATCATCAAGACATAGATAGAAGCCAAATGAACAAAAGGGAAGAGCAAGAGGTTCCATAAATCTTACTTGTTGAAGCTTAACTTGAAAAATAGCAAATGATCCCAAGCTTAGTTGCTAGCTCCGAATTCACTGTATCACTGTTTCACCTGTCAATGATTTGAGTGTACCACCTAGATTTCCCTTTTGATCTTCCTTTAGTACTTAAGAAAATAATTTTCAAGTGGGTGTGTGTGATGTGGATATGCCGAGAGTGAAGAGGGAGGAAGGTGAAGAATGTTGATAGTTTTCAATCAAAAAATGAAATGAGCAAGGGAGTTGAACACAACTTTCATCCCTTATTTATAAGTGGGGAAATTAAAGAATACTGGGCCTCAAAATTTTCCAATTAGAATATTACAAATCCAATCCCACAATTCATAGGATATTTCGGCCACCTCCATGCTGCAGATTTTGGATTAGATTTTCTTGTTCTTTCCTATTATATATATATATATTGAAATGTCATTTAATGGATCAAAATTTGTGGACTGAAATGGGGCTATTTTTTGGGCTTAAAAGGAGTCTATTAGGCCGAAATAAGAAATCGAGACGAGAGAAAATATTTTGGATGTGCAAAACTTATTTTGGGGTTAAAATGTTTTTCATTTTAATTGAAATCGGATTAATTTTCAAAAATTGGTGATTCAAAATTTTTAATTTGGAAAATTTTTTAGGCTCGTTTAAATCAAAACGAGGCACGAAAATGAAGCTAGAATGCACGAAAATCTTTCAAATGCACAAAACTTATTTTGACGTTAAAACGGTGTTTGTGACTTTGAAAACGAATTATTATTCGAAAAATCGATGATTCAAGATTTTATTTTAGGGAAATTCTTGAGGTGTCACAACATGTTTATTTTGTAATATATATTAGGTTGGATATACTAATTTATCAAATCTAATACCATGTGTACTTCAAAAGATTGAAGCCCTTTATTAAATTAAGGGGTCAAGATTATATCTCCTCATCCTATGATGAAGGATCCCACCCTTGAGGTGAGATGTAATTGTCCTAGTTAGCCTACTAAATTATATGCCAAAAATATCCCTATGGGCAATAGCAACTTCACATATTATTAGATTTACATTGCAGTTTTATTTCCCTCAAAACACAACTACTTATGATTTCTTTCCTAGTTTTATTCATATTCCTTTTATTTATTATCTTCCTCAATTTATCCCTTAATTTTTATTCATATTCCTTTTTATAATCTTTGTATAAAAATAAGATTTTGACATTTAAATTTGAGAATAAATGAGTTTATTCAATGATGAAATCTAATTCCTAACATTCAAGCATTAATTAATTAAATTGACTATGGAATTTATTAAAAACGTTACGTAAAATCACAAATTTTAAGTAAAAGAATCAATTAGTGAAAAGTAAAATTAAAAAAAAAATAATGGAAAGAGAAAAAATATATTAATTAATATTTGAAAAAATAATTAAGTTAACAAAAATTACTAGATTGCATAATTTTATTTTGAGTTGAGAGGACAATATATGATAAAATATTAATCAAATATTTCATTGAATTGGCTAGCGAGATCTTGGTAAAACACACATTATAGATATAATAGTCAACCAAAATGCACATGTGATATTGATATGATAATATAAATCCATCACCTATTTTATCCAATGTGTCATTAATACATTATTATTTCAACCACCAAAATAAACAGCCCAAATGTGGAGCGATTGTTAAATTTTTATTGCTAAAATGTAAAACAGGCCATTAAATGTTTGACTTCATCCTAGAACTTACTCTTTACACTACACCAAAACAGTAACTTGACGGTAGTCATTTTGTGCAGGTTAGTGAAAAACCGCTGCAGAGTACTTTTAATAAAGTTATTATACTTTTATTATAAATAATAATTAATAACTATCTACCCCACATACGAAACACCATTCCTACAATAGTATATTTCGTCAAAGTTGGGATGGCATTGTAAGTTTCAAACATGTGAGTTGATAGTCAAGTTCTGCGGTGATTTGTCTATCTTGGGCACTTGCGGTGATTTGATTTGTCTATCTTGGGCACTTGCGGTGATTTGTCTATCTTGGGCACTTACTATAGTTATGGGCTCAAATAATTTTGGATGATTTCAGACCATTGCTTAACTAACTAATTAAATGTAAAAATATTATTTCTAGGTACTTCGTTCTTCCTTCACCTTCCATGTGTTGAGGGGTCCATCCTATGTGGTGAACTCCAGCATTGTAAAAAAGAAAAAATAAAAAAAAAGGAAGAAGAAGGAAGAAAAACCTAGCAAGATGAGCATAGCCAAATTGGAGTAACTTTAGTTGATTTCCTATTGCTACACATGGCTACTAGTGGCTCCATGTTTAGCTTCATGGACAATGAAGTTGGATATATCAACTGTCACTAATAGGGTCAATTTGTTCACTTCTTGATCGATGCGGAGGCTAAATGGTCCAAATCCCAGGGACCAAACGAGATGTGCTCATCCCTAACAATTTGTAAGATTTTAACTTTTGGTACCTTCGTCTTCCCATGAGTTAACTTACGCTTGACCTACTTTCCCTAGCTCTTTGAGTCTTCTGTTACTGGTCCACCAGCAATTGCATCAATGACTTATCTAGTACAGGCATTATCATCATTCCTCCGCAGAGTTCTTGACCTTTCCTTAAAGGAGGTCTAGTTTTTGTGCTTCCCTTTCTTATCTTTCTGTTTCACTACAAACCTTTTTAGGATACCTTGCTAGGTCAACCTCTCAATTTCATACTACAAATGAAAGCATTTGTCGGTACCATGCCCCTTTTACTTGTGAAAGAGATAATATTTATCATAATTTTTGCTCTATTCAATTATCGGTAGCTTCCTAGGTTTCTTCGGCACATTCTCATGTTAAATGGCTATGATAATTTCCCTTCTGGTCAAGTTAAGGGAGTATAGGCATGGGAACGCTTGATGGGTGATCTTCTCCCATCCCTACTCGACCTCTCATCATTTTCCTTATTCTTCTTCTTTTTCTTCTTCTTATATTTCTCTTTGTACTTGTTCCTTTTCTCCTCATCAATATAAGCATCAGTGATGGCAAAAAGCCTCTCCATAGTTTTGGTTTTTCCCAAGAAGGGTCCTATCCAGCATCTTTTTTCTCAAATCGAAATGTAGCACATCGACTAGAAAATCGATAGTGGGGTTGTCGACCTTGAGGACTTTATTGTTGAAGTGACCTATGAAGTCTAAAGTTAATTTATTCTCTCCCTGATTTACCAAGTACAAGTTGGTATGCGGTAACATTGTCTTTTTCTTCTTGGCAAACTGATGTAAAAATTTCTCCATGAGCTGGTTGTAGCAGAAAATCAACCTCGGTTTCAATCAAGTAAACCATTCCAACGCAATATCTTTGGAAAGTAGCACCTAAGATCTTAGCATATATGTTTGAATGGTGGCAACTAAGATCTTAGCATATATGTTTGAATTGTGGTTATGGAACCCCATTAAATGCTTGAACACAAGGAAGTGTTATAGGGGGTCAGTAAAGTCATCATAACTTGGTAGTCCGATTGGAATTTTCTTTTCACCAACTAGTGCTTGAGCATGATCCCTTTGAACCTACTCTCAAGGCCTGAGTTACCCTATGGTCATCTCCAAGTCTCTGATGTGCTCCTATCGAGCAAGACTTTCCATTTGTCTAGACACATGCTGGATTTGCTGGGACACATTCTTTAAGCTCAGGATGAGTTAAAAGGGTGTCTGCCAGAACCAACCTCCATCGTTCGACTCCATCACAATGCAGGGCCGAGGTTGAACCTTCTCATGATACAACTCAGTCACATCTTCTGCCACTAGATAATCTTGGTAAAGAGGCTGGGGCAGTTAATGTAGGACTCGACGAAGCTGACAAGAGAGAATATTTATCGAAATGTCTTGAAATCCTCCAAATGTATGGGCTGTGGAATTTGCTGGTGCCTCCAGCCACATGGGTGCCTAAACATCTCTGGGTTGAGGGGTTCACGCTTGAACTAGTGGAGGTGGTTATGGGATAGGCATCACCGATGGTTGAGGCTGGGGGTGCGTTTGCGGTGTAATGGCTCGTATTACATTTGCTTTTGAAGTTCTGCCATGGTTTGTCATTGGCATTTGCTTAGAAAGGCCATTGTTGGATGGCTCCGTTCACTGTGGTGGTCTAGATTGAGGAGGCAAAGGAGGTGCCTTCGAGCTAGTACCATACCTAATGCTAATTATATTTGCTTGCCAAAGTTAAATCAATGGTTTCCAACAGACAACACCAAATGATGAGGGCATTTTTTATTGAGATAGGTTAGATTCGACCTCAAAATCCACATCAAGTAGCTGAAAAGCTTGTAGGGTCAACCTGCAAGGAAAAAAGCACTTTAGGCTAACGAAGTATGCTCTCTGCTAAGACCCACTGATACTTAAGTCTGATTGATCAGAGGGTCAAGATAACGTAGAGATGTCAAACCCGTTTACAAAATGTAAGCGGGCCTGTTATAATTGGACCGGACGTAGGTTCATACTGAGCCCAAAATCGACCTGGCCCACGAGCCCATTTGAACCGAAACTAGTTTGAATTGGACCCTTATGCGGTCCAGTTCTAAATCGGACCGCATAAGCCTCGTTAAATTTTTTTAAAAAAAATTTCAAAAAATGTAAAAATAAAACAATAAGGAAATTTATAGTGTAAATATTAAAAAATAAATAAACAAACGGTTTGACTTGACCTGAACCATTTAAGGCTCATTTAGCCCAGCCCGTTTAACCCAGGCCACTTTAGACCCGGACCTATTATTAATAGGGCCAGTTATGAGCCGTGCCTCTCAAAACATATTTTCGGCCTGGCCCGGACCAGACCAGCCCATTTAAAGCTCGAATAGTTTAAGCTCGGGCTAAATGGTTTTGGGGGCCGACCTGGCCCAAACCTACCCATTTGACATCTCTAGGATAACGAAAGCAGAAAGGAACTGTAGTTGAGGAAATTTAATGTGAGTTAAGAATGTAACTTGGAACCAGATTGATTTGGTATTTATACTAGTAGGGGCTATAGGATCAAGTCTTTTACTCTTCCTTGAATTGGGGTTACTCTCCTAAGTTAGGGTAATGTCATAGAGTTTGATTTGTCCTTAGCTCCACCCAACGGAATGGAGGCTGGACTGCAATCTGCTGCCAATATGTCTTTATAGAGTTGATATGGTGGGTTCAGTCGGACCTCAAGCATAACCATTTAATGATCTTTGACACAACCATTAATGCTGATGGTGACATCCATTGACCTATAGATGAGCAGCGTACTGGTTAATCTAATCACCCTTGGGCTCGAGTAACTGGATAGGGTTGAGAATTCGGCCTCAAAGGCTTTCACCAGGAGTCCCTCAGGCGAGCATTGTTTAGAGATCAAGGTTGGTATCTCCGGTGTAAGAAAGTTCATGGGATTTACCTTGAGGTCGATATTGGCTACGTTGACCTCGTTCTTGGGGTTAGACTCATTGATTGTGCGGGTCATCTCCTTCGTGGTCAGAAAGGGCAGCTGATCTTCTCGAATCTCAAGCTAACATGTGGAGGATGAATTTCTTCCAAATCATGTGCGACAGATAAAATATATGCTCATGCGAATATTAATAATCTAGGAACCACTTGAGTTAGGGAATTTTATTCGCGGCTCGAAATGAAAACTAGTGAAGTGGAATATCGTAGTCAGGCATTATATCCTTATTATGAGGGCTGACAAATCTTCTAAAAGGAAAAGTGAGTATTAAGCATCACATGATTTGCATAGTGTAATTGACCAAGTTGACATATCTCGTTAAGTGATCAGTGGAATATAAATTCAGAAGCCAAATATTTCGGCTGGTATAGATATGATAAGTGGAATAAATGTCCTTTAAATATATATAAATTTTTTAGGTGACAAACGTTGGTTCTTCTTACGATCATTACATTGGTATTAGTGTGGATTACATCCCCATTCCAAAATAATATTTCGTCTCTTATTTCATACTTGGAATACAAACCATGTGTTTTCAGTATTTTCTTATAAAAATATTTAATAATAAATGCAATACACGTGGGATGTATTTAAATTGCATGAAATAGAAAATGAAACACAATTTAAAATAGGAATCTAATCCGGTATTAGTGAGTATTAAATGCTTTGGCATGAGCTGGCGATAACTATTACATATATAGGAGAAGAGGGTGTGAGTTCTTTCCTTTCTTTTCTTTTTTTCTTTTTTCTTTCTTTTTTGGGATGCTGGAGAGAAGTGTGAGTTCAAGATTTAATAGTATTAGCAAATAGTAAGTGCTTTGTATATATCTGCACAGTGGCGACTCCAGAATTTTGATTCAGTAGGGCCCTTTCAATTCTTATGATAAGCCCAAATATTTTTTATTCCTAAGTGATATAGTTACTAAATCTCTACAGAAAAATTTCGAGCTTAAATGATATAAACTTTGGTTATCTATACTAAAAAAGGATGATGAATTAATATATCAAGATATATATTACGCTAAAATAATTTAGAAAATTCCCATATTCAATAATACAAAACACTATGTAAAAGATTAACAAAAAAATTTACTAAAACACTAGTACATTAATTAAAACATAAAATTTTAAATCACCAAAATGGTCTTGAATTTGACAAATTGGTTTAAAATAGCTAACGAGCACTAGTCGTGATGGACTAAAAAACATACTTGAAAGAGAAATGTAAAAGATATAAAGCTTCAAGAATTAATTTAGTTTGACATTGATCAAAGAAAACAAATACTACCAAATTGAGGCATCTTTAAGTTTGAAATTTTAGTGCTAATTGACTATGCACATTCAAAACCTTTTATATTTTAGAACCCTAAACTTTTATTTAGTAATTTGTTGCCAATTTGATAGTGGGATCCTATTTATATATGCACATATATATACGCACTTTATTCTAATATCTAAATATTATATATAAATATATATATTAATTAAAAAAATCCAGTGGGGTCCTAGGACCCCGGCCCACTGCCTCATCAATAGCGTCACAATTGAATCTGCATGTCATGTCGTCAATTATATTTTATTCAAGATGAAGTATTCTTACGTGAAAATATAACTAATGCATTTTGTACATATTCTTGCAATAAAACAGATAATTATGAAACATGTAGAGGAATAAAAGAAGATGCAAATTGTTTTATTCAACAAAAAGGTGAACAATTTAGGTATAATTAGAACATTTCTAACCCTAGTTTTATTTCGAGTTCTATTCTTTTGGGCTACATCAGCAAAAATAGCACTTCAAATAGTATTTCCTTTCTCGAACTCAAGATTTTACTTTTGTTATTATTTTAATGAATATAACATCATTTTAGTATATTTAGGCTATTTTATGGATGTATTTTTCTATTTATATTTTTATCAATCATGTAATTAATTACCAAAAGTTACAAAATCACCATGTTTGAAGTTTTCAATAAGCCATAAAAAAATATACAAATAATTTAATGTATTTTCAATGATATTTGTTTGTTAAAAAAAAAAGAAAAGAAAAGAAAAGAAAATGATATTTATTATTTTCTTCCACTATTAAACATCAGGGAGCATTCACTGGAGCCTCGCCCAATATCCTTAACCGCCTATACTTTGTGAATGCACATATTATTGTGATAAGAGGTTTTTAGTACGAGGAAATTTGATTGGATTATAAATGAACATTCACATCTGAAAATTGAAAATGAGTTTCCAATATTTAAGCACCTGCACGCATTAAGTTTTCTTCTAGCTTGAGAATTTATGAAGGAGAGTGCATACAAATTATGCTAGCAAACTTTGAAACGTAAAAACAGTTATTAAGTTAGGGCTCATTTACTTTTACTAATAAGATAAAGATATGATAGACTAATTGTGTGATTATATGGGAGACAGGATTATTCTAGATTAGTAATAACATGTTTACTCTGACGAATTATTCGTGTGATACACATTCTATTATGTTTACTTTGCATGATAATATTGTGATGATAAATGGCTTTTTTTCCTAAAATTAAAAGTAAAAAAGAAAAAGAAAAGAAAGAAAGCTATCCAGAATCAAAAAATTGTAAAGAAAGCGTGTATTGAAGGAAGGAAAGAGGAGACAAATCTAATATACATTTCGAGGGTTGTTTTTGTAATTGCCCAAAAAAAAAAAAAAGTTTGATCATTGGGCTTGACAGTCCAATTAGACCATGCATGTTCAGCTTGATAACTTATCGAACAAATGAAAGAAATAGTACGGAGCCATGGCGCCATGCTTAATTCACGAGCTAAGCTTTATTTCTTATCAAATGAAGTAAACACAACATTAGTCCAAATAATTTAGTGTATCAAGCCCAGTCCACCAATACCCTAAAATTATCACAATTTTTAAAGGACTCACGCAAGTAAAGCTCATACACGGTGGTTAGGAAATTTTGGAACGGAAGAAGAGTTGCTAAATTATCACATTTTTATAAGGACAAATGCAAAGATCATTTCATCCAAAACCTGCACCATTCCCGGTAACTGATTAAACCATTAGAAAACTCATGAACCCACTTTTAGTTTCCTTAACATAAGGTCATAAGACTCAAATGCCATAATAGGTGCACAAAATATTTAAGGCAACACCTTAATGGCCCGTAAGTTTGACTTAATTATTGAAACACGTCCTATAATATAAAAAATTAAAATAACAACCTCCATCATATGTCTACTCAGCAGATGAAAAATTTAACGATGCATTTGTATGATATTATAATTAAATCCCTAGAAGTTAAGCATGTCAAATTAAGATGGAGTATACTTGTAATGTGTCATTCAATATATTAGATTTTCAGGAGTAATATTGTAATATTAAACAAACTTTGTTAAATTTTACACCAGCCAACGACAGACATGACAATTTGGTACCCATGGATAACACGAGGGAGGGGGGGATAACGTATGACAGGTTGGGTAAATTTATCTCTAGGTATCATTACCCATATTATATTAGGTAAAAAGTAGTAGACTTATCACCTGTGACTACAGGTAACAAGTAACACATGAGTACCCATAATAATTTTTTTATAGATTTGAAATTAAATTAATATGTATTATTTACTTTACATAATACCATCTAAATATTAACTAAAGAAATATAATATAAGATATTACACATTTCAAATATTATATTGACTAGTATTTTATCAATCTATGGTAAAAAATGAGGAGAATTAAAATAAAAAAGTAAATATTTAAAATACAAAGTAAATATATTTGTTTTGGTTACCCGTGCGTATCTTGTATTACGTAAGACAGTGGTGGGTAATTAGATGGTTTGTAAAATTATTTGCATTTTATTGGGTACAAGATATATGACCGGTTATCTACATTTTCTTGAGCATCCATGGGTACCCATACTAGGGTATGTGTAATTTTTTGCCAGATCTAGCTGACGAAAGGTGTGTTACTATGATTTTTCATATTACATGACGTGTTTTTGTAACTAAGGCAAACCTAAACAACCATTGAGTTAGTTACCGCTAAACATTTTGTGCACATTTTATGAATTGCTAAAATATTGAAACAATTGAAACAGAAGATTCAAGTTGGGGAACTGGCACCATGCCCCTGACAGAGAGCTATTTATTAATCTTTGGCACGTGGGGACTGGAGATGTGAGTTTAGAGTTTCCATTTTATACTCCCGCAAGAATCTTGCATTTGGTAACGTGCATTACGGTTCGTTCATGGTCTATCATGCACACGGAATGAGCCACCGCTCAAAGCAAATGAGATATGTTTTATTCCGAAGTCATAGTCATAGCTCTCCATTTAATATTTTATAGATTCCAT
>JACFYI010003666.1:30463-50580 GCA_014898755.1 Handroanthus guayacan
GGATTTCAAGAAGTTCTTCTATGAAGACATTTAGAATAATAACTATGGGTTGGGTACTTAATTAGATGTTGCTTAATAAATATGGGTTGCAAGAAATTCTTACTTGAATATAATTTCCTTTTGTTGTACTTATCAACTCCATAAATATATTTGCACTTTAGTTCTTGATGGACTGACTTACTTTTATTTTGAAATAATTAGTTACCATTTTCTGTACCTATTTTGCACTTTAGATCTTCTATTTCCGTTCACGTTTCATTTCATATTTTGTTGTATGGATGCATACCAGGTACACTGCATCCACAATTTTGTGCTTTTATAAGGAAATACTCGATACATTTAGTATTTAATTATGCAATAAAATACGAGATGAGACATGAATTGAAAAACAGTATGTAGCTGTTTGGTCGTTCATAAAGTTTAATATGTTTGCCAATCTTGGCTTGCCGTTAATATGTATGGGATAAGAAAGGACAGAGGATCTGAACCACACGTTAATTAAACAAGCAAGAGACAAAGGTATTGTTAGATCCAACACACGAAAAATAGATTGTTATAGATCTAGATATGGTTAGGAAACACCTTAACACGTGCAGAAGTATGGCTTAATTATGGAAACACACTCTATGGTTTGAAAACTTAGGATAAAAACCTTTGCCCTTTAACTCAGATGACAAAAAAAAATTTAATGAAATATGTGTATGATATTACAATTAGAACCCTTAGATTAACATGGGTTCAGCGCCGGCTTATGTTCTGGCAGCTTTTTGGAATGTTTCCTTCAAGATTTTAAGCGATTCTTGATTCTATCATTGTGATATACACTCGTTATCTACACTCGACGAGGTTTCTAACAGTTTATTTTTATGAATGCTTTGATGAGCGGAAGTTACATTTCGGAGCTATGAAAGTCAAGGTTGCTGTCAAAATTATCGATGCCGCCACGTCACTTGAAGCTACTGCTGTTGCTGGTTTTTCTTCCTTTCCTGCTACCACCAACATGATTTTGGGGTAAATAGGGCTGAATTCTCGAGTTTTATAAAGAAAAAAGTGATGGAAATGGTGTTTAAAATTTAAAGGCCGAGATTGAGAGGGAAGGGGATGACCGAATTTAGTGCTGCTGTGCATTCTTTCTTTGCCTTCTTTCGGTACCCACCACCATTGTTATCATGGATCCGTGAATTTAGCTACCATTGGCATTATCTTGAGATAGAGGAAAGTTGGATTCTAAAATTTGTTTCGGAAATGAAGTTGCGATGTTGGTAGAGACAGGAAGGATCGCCAGAGAGAGAGAGAGAAGAGGAAGGATAGTTATGCTTGGTCTTCTTTGATGCAAGTGAAGAAGGAAGAAAATGATTTTATAAGCAAAGAGGGTGCCGTGGTGTCCGACTGTGGGGCCACTTACAAGTGTAAGTAGAGAGGTTTTGATGTGCTGCTTGGTTAAGTATTAGATGTTTAAAATTTCAAAGAAAAATTTTGCTGCAAAATGTGGACCGAACATGTGTATATGGTGAGAGAGTAATTAAGTGGCAATTGTATTCTAAAATAGTACATTAGACACACACACACACATATTCATGAGTTGTGTAATAAAGTATGTACCGATGTGTGCGTGTGTGTGTATATGTATATATCTTTGAAACTTTGCACATTTGATAGTCTGTATATTGAGTTAAGTTATTGAAATTAAGTTTTCAAAATGTATTTCAAAATTTAAATACTATACTCAGTTTAATTCAAATATTTAAATTAATATATCATTAATTATAATGAATCCAATTAGGTCGAATGGAAAGTTAAAATGGCCTGGGTTACAGGTTAGATTACAAATAAAACACAGAGTGTTACAGCAATGATTTTGGTGGGAGACAAGTCGAATAAAATTGTGTCTTGATATATGTTTTGTATTATCTTCTGGCAGGATTAGGTCTAACAAAATTGCTGATTTGAAAACTAACACAAAAAAAATTTCTTAAAATGAAGTCAAAAATAAAATCAATTGTTTTCTATTTTTCTTTTATTTTCCCAACTATTGAATTGAAAATTCTCTTAATATTAAATTTTTTTTTTCTGCATTTACAAATGTATATGCATATGTTTTATTTGTTTCTTTCTTCTTTTAATTAGGGAATTGATCTCATCACTCCAAGTATCCCACGAAACTCAACCCAGCACCCAATCAATTCTCAGGATGTAGCAGAAACCACATTCGCCCACCAAATTTATTTGTTTTCACTTAAATAGATTAACATTTTGACTAGCTCACCATGAATAATATGAGCCTATTGTAGTAAGGGATGGAATTATATCAACAACTAGCAAATAAAAATGATTTTCCAAATTTTGCAAAATAGTTCGTGATTTTATTCATTTTTCAGTCATGTATGAGATTTTATAATATATTGAATTTTTGTCAAAACGATATTTTATAATTGTTTTGATAACAACATTTGGATTTTTATGTTCTTTTCACCATAAAATTTGGATTATGTATGTATCTAATTATATTAAATATGCTAATCATATTTTTAATTATTAAATACACGTAAATATAGATATATAAAAGATTTTAGGGTGGATTAGGGTTTTATGATAAAGTTATTAAAATTAAAAAAACTATTTTAAATTTAATAGATTTACTGTTATATTATGAGTAATTATCAAATTATTAGTTTATAATTATAAGATTGACAAAACTTAACCAACTATTTTGGAGATGTCAAAAAAGTTGGTTGAGTTGTTTATGGGGTGAAATTATCCACAAGCAACCCGAGTTTAAATATATCTTGAGACATGAGTCCATCACATGGAGTGTGCCCAATGTGACTTGCCTAGTACACGTGGTTTGTAGCTATTGCATAGATCCAAGATTTACTTATAACACACCGTTGGGTAAAGGTTGCGGGTTCTTCATCACCCAAAATAAGAAAATACAACTACTTTGGAGATGAAAAGGAGACGTGCGAGAAATAATCGTAAAATTTTTATAGCTAAAATGTAAAGCAAGCTAGGGGACATGTTTATTTTGTGACATACATTAGATTGCATATACTAATTTATCCAATCTAATACCATGTGTACTTCAAAAGATTGAAGCCCTTTATTAAATTAAGGGGTCATGATTATATCTCCTCATCATAGGATGAGGGATCCCACACTTGAGGTGAGATGTAATTATCCTAGTTAGCTCACTAAATTAAATGCCAAAATTAAATATCCCTATAGGCTATAGCAACTTCATATATTATTAGATTTACATCTCAATTTATTTCCCTCAAAACGCAACTACTTATGATTTCTTTCCTACTTTTATTCATATTTGTTTCATTTATTATCTTCCTCAATTTATCCCTTAATTTTTATTCATAAATTCCTTTTTAAGATCTTTGTATAAAAATGAGATTTTGACATTTAAATTTAAGAATAAATGAGTTTATTCAATGATGAAATCTAATTCCTAGCATTCAAGCGTTAATTCATTAAATTGAATATGGAATTTGTTAAAAACGTTAAGTAAAATCACAAATTTTAAGTAAAAGAATCAATTAGTCAAAAGTAAAATTAAAAAAAAATAATAATGGAAAGAAAATAAGATATTAATTAATATTTGAAAAAATAATTAAGGTAACAAAAATTAATAGATTGATATGATAATATAAATCCATCACCTATTTTATCCAATGTATCATTAATACATTATTATTTCAACCATTAAAATAAACAGCCCGAATGTGGAACGATTGTTAAATTTTTATTGCAAACATGTAAAACAAACCATTAAATGTTTGACTTCATCCTAGGACATACTTTTTAGAAAGATTGGGTTTTAATAAAGTTATTATACTTTTATTATAAATAATAATTAATAACTATCTACCTCACATACAAAACACCATTCTGACTGTAGTATATTTTGTCAAAGTTGGGATGGCATTGTAAGTTTCAAACGTGTGAATTGATAGTCAAGTTCCGCGGTGATTTGTCTATCTTGGGCACTTACTATAGTTATTGGCTCAAATAATTTTTTATGATTTTAGACCATTGCCGAATGAACTTGCTAAATTTACAAATATTATGTGCAGGTACTTCGTTTTTCCTTCACCTTCCAAGTGTTGGGGGGTCCATCCCATGTGGTGGACTCCAACCTTGTTGAAAGAAGAAAAAGAATGTAGCATCCCAAAAACTCCCTTAATCTTAATTAAATAACTTTGGTTCTATCCAAAAGTTTATTGTCTTTTAATTCAAAAATTTTCAATTTCCTCCATGGCCGATTTTCTCGGCAAAGAAATTATTCGTTTCAAAATTTTCTTTCGATCCAAATTTATGAAGAATACTTTATTAACTTCAAAAATATCTTATTTAGGTTTAAAAATTTCCATAATATTATTTTTGAACCCTTAGTTTTAATCGATAAATGTTTTAAAATATTTTTTTTAGAAAAACTCTAATCGGCAATCGATTTTTCACCAATTTGAGATTTCTGTCATAATCAAAAAGTTTATTTCAAACCCAAAACTTATCCTAAATATCATTTAGGCCCAAAAATATGCATAATTATATTTTCAAAACATTAGTTTTAACTTTTAAAACTTATCGCTGTTTAAAACGATTTTTATCGCTATTGTATGAAAAACTTTAAAACGGTGAAATTACTTCGATTTAGAACCCGAAAATTTTATTTCAACCAAATGTGGCTCAAACACATTATTTCTAACCCAAAACCATGCACATTTAGTCAAGGAATTGAGCCCAATCATTTATCCAATTTTAAGTGCAAAGTTCAAGCCCATTTTTAAATTTTGATATAAAAAAAAATTAAAAAAAAATAATAATAACATAAAATCTGAAGAGGGCAGCCGGCCACCTCCCCCACTTGAAGACAAACTCTACACTTAATTACTAAGTAAAGACTTGGGAGTCTTTGTGCATGTGGTAAATTAGCAAATGAACTCTAATTTCATTTCTAGACAATTTCATGTGAATTACAAGACACCATCACCTCTCTTTCCTCTTCTTCTTGCTGCCGTCCCTCTCTTCCTCCAAAAATAAGAACATTTCCTTCATCTTCTTCCTTGGTTCAAGAGATAGAGTTCCAAGTTTATAAAGATTAATCAAAAGGGGAAGAAGTAAGGTTGTTACTTGGTAAGTTTAGTTAAGTTTATGTTAGAATTATGAGTTAAGATATGGGTATAATCTCTTATAATATTGATTGTTGTAGGAATTGCTTGAGAAGTTGGAGTTTAGTATAAAATTCTTGAGGATTATAAGCTAAAGAGGTAAGAATCTTAATTGATTCATGGGTTTTATATTCTTTTATTTTACCTTGAAACCTATTATGTTACTTGATTTGGGGATCTTGATTATTGATTTAGAATTAGAAATCTTGATGATTGATTTAGAATAATGTTTAGATTTGGGATAAAAGTGTTGAAACTTGAAGATTTAAGCTTAAATTCCAACACACACACAAAACCAAGTTGTCCCGGATATGCTACTGTCACAGCATAACCTCCCACTTTGAAAATTCATAACTTAAGTTTCCTTACTCTATAAATTTCACATAAGGTACCTTAGAAACCTATTTGAGTCTAGATGATGTTAGACCCAAGAATCATCCAAAAATAATGAAGGAAACTAGAGATAAATCTGTTTGAAACGAACCTGCCATTTTACCAAAAATGGGAGAAGTCTCTGTCACTACCCTAAGTTTAAAAATTTATATCTGGAGATTCTTACACCCAAAAAAAATCCCAAAACCCACCATTGGAAACCTTATTGAAATTAGTTATCACTAGAATCAAGAATCACCCAAATCTATGAAGAAACAAGACCAGAAATACCATTTGATCCGAACATGCCAGTGGACTTGGGAAACAGAGTACTCACTAGAACCCAGCCTAACGCATCTCTCAACTTTAACTCGTTGGAAACCATTCATTTCTTCACCAAATCAACCCCAAAAATAGCCGTTAGAAACCTTGTTAAGTGTAGATGATGATAGAATCAAGAATATTTGAAATCCATTAAGGAATATTCCCAAAAAATTCTTTAAAGCCAAACATGTTAGACAGCCTCTGATTTACGGCAAAACCATTGGTCAACTTTAAAAATTTATAACTAATAAACCGCTCACCGGATTTTCAATATAAAATCACCGTTACAAAGCTTGTCGAGTCTAGATAGTTGTAGAACCAAATTTCCAATTTTAGCTCAATAGGATATATTTTAAAATTGGCCGAGGAATTCACTGCCGGAATTGAATTGTAGATAGTGTATGATATGGAGATGTGGACTAGTATTTAATTGATCTTGATGTTAATAGGTTAAATTTACTCGATGGATTAGTCGATCTTAATGTCATCTTGGGACTCAAAGCTTAAGAACCAGAGGTAAGAATCATGGCTATCCCTTATGCTCATAATAATGGAATCTCTTGTATCATGATTTCTTTCCATTGTTTCGATTGCAATGAGCATGAGTTTGAATTCATTGTTGCTATTTCTTGTCGGATTCTCATGGACCCCTTGTTTGGTTTGATGATCACTATGGACATATGGATACAATTGCGGTCATTTCCCTTGTTTAGACAAAATCTTTGACTTGATATTTGATAAATTGCGGACATTATTGAATAAGTATTGTTATGTTGGAAAAATATAAACATAGACTCGCTTGACTTGTTTTACAAAATGTCAATGCTTGATTTATTCTAAAATCTTTTCTCATGGCTTTAACTCTATTTTGCCTTGAAAAATCCACTTTTGAAACATTTTCAAAATATCGTCCGTAGTTATTCTTTAAAAATATTTTCAAAAAAAATAATTTGCTGTATATGCTTTAGTTCTACTATTTAAAAATATTTTCAACAAAAACAGCTTGCTGTATTAGCCTTGTTGTTATTTTTACTCCTTTGAAATATTCTTTCGTGATGGTTATATGTTCAATTTTTCGAAATGTTTTCAAAATATCTTATGAATTTTACCTCTAAAATATTTTCAAAATACGATTGAAATGACCACAGAATATTCGTTTGAAATATCTTTGAAAATATCATTTGGTATGTCCATGGTCTATTCGTTTGAAATGATTGAGCTCAAAGTATTGTTTGATATGTTTGGATATGTTCCGTTTGTTCTGAACCTATACGAATGTGTGATAAGTTGGGTCCTAGGAATCTTCAGGGGAATTGATTGGGCAATATCGGGTCGACGGTTGAAACCCCTGGGAATTCCTATCTGTTGGGTAGTTTGGAGGGGTCCTGGAGGTAGGATTCCAAAGAACTATTCCTGAGACTCGTGGTCGACCGCGCTGCGGCGGCTGTGCCTCGAGTTTGTTGACATTCCGTGGGCGATCACCCCGGAGAAGTAAGCGGAGGGATAAGAATATATGTATATGTTAAAGTTATAAGGGCGACAGATCCACCAAATACTTGCTTCGGCCTTATTCGTCCGTATTGTTCATTCTAAATGATTCGTTATCCATTTGTATGGTTCGTTTTGAATGATTCTAATTTTGATATCACATTCATGGTTCGTTTTTACTTCAACTTTCATTCAAATCTTGTACTCTTCGTCTGATGCCATAATTTTTACTAGGTCAATGGACTCATGATTCCATCATTTATCATGTAGGAAATTAAATCCCGGAGCATTTGAAGTTTGAGAGCTTTATATTAGAATGTCCGTATAATGTTTAGTCTTGGCATTTGTATTTTATTTCAGATGGAAAGTGTTGAGAATTCTGTACATAGTTGGATTGTAATCTGGGATTTTAAGTGTATTACAGAAAGTTTTGGCTTGTAATCAAATTAAGCTCCGGCAATTATTTAAAAGAGAGACTATGAATTTTATTGTTGTGATTTAGTTAGTTCCGTTTTTGTATGAGTAGCGTTCCCAACCTAGGGGCGGATGCCCTAGGATCCGGGGCATTACAAAGAAGAAGAAGAAGAAGGAGAAGGAAGAAAAACCTAGCAAGATGAGCACAGCCAAATTGAAGTAATTTCAGTTGATTTCCTATTCCTACACATGGCTACTAGTGGCTCCATGTTTGGCTTCATGGACAGTGAAGTTGGATATATTAACTGTCACTGCTGAGGACAATTTGTTCACCCCTTGATCGATGCGGAGGCTAAATGGTCCAAATCCCAAGGACCAAACGAGATGTGCTCATCCCTAACAATTTGTAAGATTTCAACTTTTGGTACCTTAGTCTTCCCATGAGTTAACTGACGCTAGACCTACTTTCTCTAGCTCTACGGGTCTTCCCTTACTAGTCTGCCGCAATTGTATCAATGACTTATCTAGCACATGCATTATCATCATTCTTTCGCGTAGTTCTTGACCTTTCCTTACAGGAGGTCTAGTTTTTGTGCTTCCTTCTCTTATCTTTTTGTTTCACTACAAACCTCTTTAGGATACCCTGCTGGATCAACCTCTCAATTTCATCCTACAATTGAAAGCATTTTTCAGTACCATGCCTCTCTTACTCATGAAAGAGACAATACGTATTAGAATTTTTGCTCTATTCAATTATCGGTAGCTTCCTAGGTTTCTCCCGCACATTCTTATGTTGAATGGCTACGATAATTTCCTTTCTGATCAAGTTAAGGGAGTATAAGCATAGAAACGCTTGATGGGTGATCTTCTCCTATCCCTACTCCACCTCTCATCCTTTTCTTTATTATTCTTTTTTTTCTTCTTTTTATATTTCTCTCTGTATTTAAGTTTGCTCATCGTCTCCTCATCAATATAAGTATCAGTGATGACAAGAAGCCTCTCCATAGTTTTGGGTTTTTCTAAAAAAAAGGCCCCATCCAACATAACTGAAATGTAACACATTAACTAGAAAATCAATAGTGGGGTTGTCGACCTCGAGGACTTTATTGTTAAAGTGACCTATAAAGTCCCAAGTTAATTCATTCTCTCCCTGCTTTACCAAGTATAAGTTGGTATGCGGTAACTTTGTCTTTTTCTTGTTGGCAAACTGATGTAAAAATTTCTACATAAGCTGGTTGTAGGAGAAAATCAACCTCGATTTCAATCGAGTAAACCGTTCCAACACAATATTTTTGGGAAATGGCAAGCAAGATCCTAGCATATATGTTTGAATGGTGGCAACTAAGATCTTAGCATATATGTTTGAATTGTGGTCATGCAACCACATTAAGTGCTTGAAAAAATCATCATAACTTGGTAGTCCGGTTGGAATTTTATTTTCACCAAATAGCACTTGAGCACGATCTCTTTGAACCTACTCTTAAGGCCTGAGTTATCCTATGGTTATCTCCAAGCCTCTAGATGTGCTCCTATTGAACAAGACTTTCCATCTGTCTAGATACGTGTTGGATTTGCTGGAATACATTCTTAAGCTCAGCATGAGCTAAAAGAGTGTCTGCCTGAACCAATCTCCATCATTCGACTCCATCACAATGCAGGGTTGGGGTTGAACCTTCTCATGATACAACTCAGTCAGCTCTTCTTCCACTAGATACTTCTGGTAAGAGGCTGGGGCGGTTAATGCAGGACTCGACGAAGCTATTGAGAAATAATATTTATCGAAATATCTAGAAATCCTCTAAGTGTACGAGTTGTGGAATTTGCCGATACCTTTCGCCACATGGATGCCTAAACATATCTGGGTTGAAGGGTTCACGCCTGAACTAGTGGAGGTGGCTATAGGATAGGCATTACCAATTATGAATGTTAATTTTATGCACAATACAAAATTATATACTTTTTTCTTTATAAATTATATACATTTAATTGAATGTTAATTTATTATCAAATTATATAGCATGAGTCACAAAAAAAATTACATGACAATATAAAAAGTAAAAAATTATATTTTGTCACAAAACAACATCTCTACTATCTCAAAATATACACGGAGAAGGCACAAACGATACTTCATATCAAATTTTATAATTTCAACTATCCTTCAATTATCAGTATTCACTAGTATTTTCAACACCACTCTTCCATTATTAATTTCATACCAAATATCACATTAGCTTCACCTAAATCTTTCATATCAAAATTTTTCTTGATTAAAGTTTTAGTAAAGTTGACAATTTCAACATTTGAGCCAAATATCAACAAATCGTCGACATATAAGCATATAATAACATGCACATTTTCTTTAGAGCAATAGTAATGACCTTATCACTTTCATTAGATTTAAAGCCATTAGCTAGCATACAATGATCAACTTTCTCATGCCACTGTTTTGGAGTTTGTTTTAACCCATATAATGATTTAATTAAGTTGCCAACTTTATTTTTGTGACCAAATTGCACAAAACCATCATGTTGATTTATGTAAATTTCTTATTCTTATTCTCCATTTAAAAATCAGTTTTTACATCCATTTGATGAATAACCAAATCATGAATTGGAGCTATAGCAATCAATAAACGAATAGAGGTAATTCTAGTAACAGGAGAAAATGCATCAAAGAAATCAATATCTTCTTTGTGCTTAAAACCTGTAGCAACTAATCTTATTTTATACTTATCAATAGTACCATCAGGTTTAAGTTTTTTTCATTTACAACCAATTGTAATGTATCCAGGAGGAAAATCAACAAATTTTCAAGTTTTATTCGCTAAAAGAGAGTTTATTTCATCATTTATTGCTTCTCTCTATAAATCTGAATCAGGTGAAGATAAATCATCTTTAATTGTCAAAAGATCACTTTCAACATAATATATTATAAAATCATAACCAAAGTCTTTATCAATTCTAGCTCTTTTGCTTCTTCTTACTTGATCATTAGAATACTCATGATTTTTATTATGAACTTGAGAAGAACTAGCTTCAAAATCATTTAATTTTGGAGGATTTTCAACACCACTACTATTTTTCAATTTAAAAGGAAATTTATCATCATGAAAAATGGCATCTAAAGATTCAAGAACAACATTGTTTTCCAAGTCAAGAAATCTATAAGCTTTACTAGGAATAGCATATCCAATGAAAACACATCTACTAACTCTAATTTCTAGTTTGGGAATTTTAGGATCAGAAATTTGAACATAAGCTAGACAACCTCATACGTTAAAGTACTTTAAATTAGGTTTTCTATTTCTCCACAATTCACATGGTGTGACAAGATTATGTTTCCGTGGCACTTGATTTGGCGTATGGTTAGCCGTCAAAATAGCTTCACCCCACAAGTTCTTTGGAGCATCAGAACTATACTTCGATTTTTTCGTTCAGCAATTCCATTTGATTGTGGAGAATAAGGGGCAGTAACTTCATGCACAATACCCAAAGATTCAATATAAGATGTAAGTTCATTTGAATCATATTCTTTTCCTCTATCAGTTCTAAATCTTTTTATTTTTCTATTAAATCGATTTTCAACTTCCTTAATAAAAATCATTAATTTACTAAAGGCATTACTTCTATTTTACATCAAATAAACATAACAATATTTGGAATAATCATCAATGAATATAATAAAATATCTCTTACCACACGAGTTAAATCCCTTCAAATTCACAAATATCTAAATGAATTAATTTTAATAATTCAGTATTTCGCTTGACTTTTTATGTGAGGTTGTTTAGTAATTTTAGTAATGCTACAAAATTCATATTTCTCAAAGTCATTATGAAATTTAGGTATCAAACCTACATGACTTATATTTTTAAGATTTTGTTGTTAATATGACAAAGACGAGCATGCCATATATTAACACACGAAGCAATTTAAGTAGAAGTAGAAGCACCTTTCATTTCAACATTCAGTTTAAACATATCATCACAAGCATATATTCTCTACCAACAAAGGCACCATTTTTAGTTAACACAAACTGATCAGACTCTATAGTTTGCCTAAATCCAGCCTTATTGAGAAGATAGTAGAAAACTAAGTTTTTCCTTATCTTAGGGGTATGTAGAACATTTCTCAAAGTAACAGTATGCCCAGAAGTAAATTTTAATTCCACATCCGCCATGCCCAGAACTTTGATGGTATTTGAATTTTCAAGTAAAACCTTTCTATTCTCAATTGAAGAGTAATTTCTCAGCAAGGTTCTATCATGGCAGACGTGTCTAGAGACACCAATATCAAGCCATAATCCTTCATTATTTTTAAGCAAATTCACTTCATTAGTTATCATGGCTACTAAGGGCTCCTCAACAGTTTGAGTGACATTTGCTTATGGCAAAGGGATAGATTTTCTAAATCTAGAGTCCTTAGCCTCATGACCCAATTTACCACAAATATAACAACCTTTTTCATTCTCATGATTTTTAGAAGATTGTTTAAAAGAAGGTGCATAATGTTTGTTATTGTAACCATATTGTTTTTTCCTTTATTTTTCATGTATTTGCCTCTAGGTTTTAAATATGCATTATTCTTTACATGCTGATACTTTGGAGTGTTCTCATTTGTAGTAAGAAGATGTACCTTACTTGTATTTTGTTCTCTGCTTTTTGGCTTCTTCCTCAATTCGCAATCATGCCATGAGATTGACAAGTCTCAACTCCTTTTGTTTGTGTCGAAGCTCCTTCTGGAACTCTCTCCAAGAACCCAGCAACTTGTCAATAATTGCAGCAACTTGCATTTGTTCATCCACTTTAATCCCTTTAGATTTAATATCATGAACAATCATCTGAAATTCATGAACTTGCTCAAGCACGAACTTTTCTTTGACCATTTGAAATTTGAAATAACGGCTGCAAGCATATTTTTTAGTGCTTACTTCTTTAGTATCGTATTCTTCAGCATAATATTTTTCTTCAAAGCTCTCCAGATTTTCCTGGCCGAAAAGTATGAATTGGAGTAGAAATCATATAACTCATCAGATACGTAGTTGAGTATATAATTTTTACAATCCTCTTCATCGTTTTCCCATTTTTGCACCAATATTTGATGCTCTTCCTTTTGTTGATCATCGAAATTAGAGGTGTCTTTTTTTTTTCAAATTTCTGTCTGTAATGATCTACACCATCTTCATCAGTTTCAAGTAAAACAACACTTTCTTAGCCCATCATTTGAAATATTGTCCATTGAAACGAAATGGTTTGTTCAACTCATTCGTCCCAACATATTGATTGGAGACTGGTACAGAGTTGTCTATTGGGATGAATTCATCTTAAATTGTTAGAAATAATATTAAAAAAGAGACAGGAATACAAGTAATATTTCAGGCAAGTTGAGGCTCGGACCAGACCACTCTCTTAAAACGAATTCATGAACCCTTCTTGAAATATTTTGGGTACAGTAAGGTCTATAGTTGTGCCGTCTATGGGACACAATATCCCAGCCTTTAGCTGTGGCTTCACCTTAAACCTGCACTGTTTGGTAAAGCAGAAACTGCACCCAATATTGTAACAAAGCTTAAGAAATTTTCGTGTATAAAGAAAAAAGAGGAAAATGAGTTTTCTATAGTTTGATGTATCCTTTGCAGATTACCCAAGACTCTTTTTATAGTATATTTTGAGGAGACAAAATTGTTGCAAAAATTAATTTACGTAATAAACACAGAAATGTCAAATACGCTATTACAGATTAAAATTTATTCTGAATTTTGAAAATTAATCCTCCCTCTTGCGCTTATGTGTGGGAAACTTCTTTTTATTTTAAATATAGAAGGAAATATTATAGAAGATAGTTAGTATTTTCCTTAAAATTCTATGTGGGATAATACATTATTTTATTAAAAAACCCAACAACATCAAAAGGATTACTTACATTATGTTAATTTTTCTAAAACATGTCACCAAAATATTTGCTCCTCACACTTTATATATGATCTAGTGATGTATTTACACAATATTATAGTTCATAAGATAAACTTTTTAATTTACATATCAATTATAGAATGACATTATTCACTTTTTTTTTTTCCTTAACTTTTTCGAAATAACATTTTTCACTTTTAATCGCTAATATTTTTTTAACTCTAAAGTTTAATCTAATACTCAGCAAAGATGCTCAAACAATTTTACTAGTGTTCGTACCAAAAGGTCATTCTTGTCCTTTTACACTGCCCCGGAGAACAAAATTTCCTCACAGGTACAATTAATTTTGATTAATAAATTTATTAATTCTATTTCTTCTAGGGCATTCCTTCCAAACCCTTGTTGATTTTGACAGAGACAGGATAGCACAACTGAGAAATAGAGCAGAGGCAGCGGCCACAGATCAGCCAAACAACAAAACCAACCCAGAAATCCACAGATCAAAAATGGCTTCCAGGGTGTCTCTGAAGGCGGCGAAAGGGAAGGTCGTGAAGAAGTCTGCGCCAGCAGACGAGGAGGAGGGATCCGTGGCGGCGGCGGCGAAGTTCGTGACGGAGTGGAGCAACTGGGCCATAGGGAAGGCTAAAGTCATCACTCACTATGGTTTTATCCCGATGATCATCATCATCGGCATGAACTCCGAGCCTAAGCCGTCTCTCTCTCAACTCCTTAGCCCAGTCTAAAAGGAATTAGTTCTTTGGGGTTTTGATGTTGAATTCCCCTTGGTTCGTCTCCTTACTTTGTTATGTCTATTAGTCGAATTTACAGTTAGGGATTTTGAGGTATTGCATTTTGTCTAGAGTAAGAGATATATGCTGAGTGCTTTCCGAACACTTGTTATATGATATGGCTTAATTACCCAAATCTATATGTGATATGACATGGTGTTTAATTGGGATATTAATATGTGGGTGCTATTCGATAGGGGGATTGCTTTCTAATAGTTAATCTTTGGTCTCACAATTTCAATTGTGTCTTCATTTGTAATATGTGTTTCCTAATTGGGTGCTGGCTTTATTGATTGTATTCTTGATTTGTCTGAAATTATGAGTTGCTTTAGTTCTTGTTTCCTGAGTGATGTTTTTTCTTTTATGAAACCTGAGCGAAGTGAATGTTAGGTCTATTTCATGGCTATGCTTTCAATTAATGGAAGTATGGATGTAAATGAATGTTGCATGCTCTGAAAGCTCTAATGCAGTTTGTGGTGAGTTGTGCTTGAAGTTTGCACCAATAGTGCTTTGTGGCTTGTGATTAGTGTCCATTTAAGATTTGTATGTGTTAAACTTGTTCATAGCGAGTACTAATTGCTCTCTCTTGAATTGGTACCTCTCTGCAATGCATACATGAAGATCGCGTACATTTGTAATTGCTTAGTTGACCTCTACTTGAGTAATTTCCTTGAGAATCACATGGAGAATCTTGTTGGTAGGTGTACACTTGCGTCTCTTGAGATTTGTACGTGTTCAATTTGTGCATAGCATGCATTAATTGCTCTCTTCAATTGGTAACCCTCTGCAATGCATACGTGAAGATCCTGTACATTTGTAATTGCTTAGTTGACCTCTTCTTAGTGGAGAGTAATTTCCTTGAGGATCATGTGGGGAATCTTGGTGGTGGGTGTATATTTGCTCCTCGGAGTGACATTGCTGAATTGATGTGAAAATGTGTGAAATTGGAAAGGTTCTTGTTGCATTTGAAATATAGATTTCCATCTGGAGTTCTTTGGGATACTTACATGTTTAATTTGCATTTCTATGGAAGCCTTGTAGTCTGCTATGTTTACGCATGTCAAACATGCAAATGTGGGTGCTCTTTTTCTTGGTTTTAGAATCAGTATTAGCTCGACAAATGAAATGTACCCATAAGATTGTTGTAACTCCTTTCAATTATAATTAGATCTAAAATAGCCCTCATGGAAGGATTGACCGGTTGGTTTGCTGAACTCTTTATTCATCAACCTCTTTTGCTTTGTTCATGTAATCTCCTTTCAGTTGCCTTGGCAACAAAAACTATCTTTCCTAGTCAAAGAATTGGTGGGTTTAGTAGCTGCTGCTATGCTGTAAATGTTACTGTAATTTCTAATGTTTGGTTTATGTTGGTGCAAGCATCCACATTAAGAACTGCGGAGACGGTTAACATCATTTGCAGTATTTATTACATTCTTGACATCTCTGCAAGCGCCTGTATTTCTGTTTTGCTTTTGTGACCTTGGATGTGCTCAAGTTTGTTTAACATTAGCCTTCAAGTTTAGTATTATGTCTAAGGATGGCTTCTTACTTGAATTTTCCCTTTTCTTTACTTCTTAATCCTAGCTGGTTCCACTCCAAATACAATGTTAGCATCATCTTGAGATGAACTGTGGTAATAAGGCTGCAAGCTTGTGCAAATTGAGTTTGTATTCCAACTGTGGTTCAAAATTCATCTTGTGCAACTTGTCTTCTGAAATCATAGATCCCTAGGGAAGGAAATAGAGTCATGTCACCTCTTTTGTATCTATGGTGAATGTAGTTTTCTCTAGCAATCCTTCTTGCGGTGGAAATTTCCTTGAAATGAGAAAGAAGATGGTACACTTCTTCAATTGTGTCCTATGCACACTTGGGTTGATGCCATGCCATAGGAAACTTGTCCAATGGTAAATATTCCTTTTCCTTGCAAGCTTAACTCTAATTAACTCAAATTATTTAGATTAAAGTATCACTGTGTCACTCAATTAAGGAAATGTAATATTTTACGATGGGATTAAATTTATTATGGTATGGCATCAATGTAATTGTATTTTGGACACAATTTGAGAGATGTATATTGGAGAGGAGTCAAATCCTTAGCAAAGTTAGAAAAGATAGTGGTAAAAGTTTAGAGTCATTTTATTTAGAGAAGTTGAAAATGTAGTAGTAAAAATTGAGAGTGCTTACAATTACTGGTTAAAGATGATAAATAAGATATCGATAATATTTGTAAAAAGTATGTGATTTTTTACTGCATTAATATTTTAAATTATTAAAGTTGATGATGAAAGCAATACCACCACAGAGCTGTTGGAAGTTGTTGGACCACAAAAATAGGGTAATGCTGGATTAGAATTTGAGAATTCGTCTAATCTTTGGGCTTATGTATGATGATGTACACAAAGCACCTGTGAAGTTAAACGTCAACATGCTTGTAAGGCTGTAACACAAGCTCTATCTGGGGGTCCTTGCTTGACTTTGAGGCTGTCTGGATATTTTTAAATGTTTATAAGATGTCATGTTTTATTTTAAAAATAAATTGTTAAACTATTTGTATAAATTAAGATTTTTGATCTTACAGGATGTTAGTAATGATAGATTTGTAACTAACATATGAAAGTGAATGTTAAAATTTTTGGAATAAATGAGGAATTCTATTTATTTATTATTATTTTTTTTTAATCAGAAATAGTTTTATACTCATTCTTCCTCTTTTTCTTTTTCTTCTTTTTCTTTTTTCCCATATTGCGGTAGGTTTCAGTAGAAAAATCAAACGAGGTCTGGGGGATGGTTGAAATACTCGACTAATAATTTTTTTTTCTTTTTCCAAAGTTTTTACCAAACATCTTATGAGCTTTTATGAGCTCTCAAACATCTTATAAGATGTTGTGAAAAGTTTATATGTGCACCAAACACCCTCTCTTAATCTCATTGAAGTTGATCTTATTTCAATATGTATAAATTAAGTTGCAACAGGCCGATGAGCCCTAGCTTAATTGGTTAGGAGGAGGTTTGAAGTCATGAGATCGATTCTCTCCGAACTGGTATGGGTTATTTGATTCTGCTAAATAGTTGCTTTGTTAATTTTTCACTGTAGAGTAGCTTGGTTAGATATTTTTTTCTTAGTTATTGGTTTCATATGTTATTAATCTGATGTATTGATATCGTTAGCCTACGTTGCAACGGCAATTGATATTAATTTTATTTTGCAGACACTGTAATATGCTAGTCCGTAAACAAAAGTAATTGAATTCCTACAAAATAATGTTAAATTATAGAGTAATCCTCCTGAAGAACTCCTAAATAATCTTATAGATTAATTACATATTAGGAGCATTATTGATTAGTATTACCGTGGTCTGAAATAAAAAACTAACCTGAATAAGTTTACAAAATTATTAAATCATCCGTTTCATTAAATTTTTTATGGAAAATGATTACATTATCCCATTTTTTAAACAGGCTTCTGGTCTACCCCTACGCTTGGCCATTAACGTAATATCAGAGATTAAAATGCCCTTTGTAATTCTGAAATCTTGTAGGGGTGGTTTTCGTGAAATCATATTCCTTCAAAGTGTTCAATTATAATTTTTTGAATTCCATGCACTATAAGGAAAAATAACAAAAGTGACAAAAAATTGAATGGCAATATAAAAATTATCACTAATTCTATATAAATAGTGATAAAAAAATCACATTTTGTCACAAAAAAGATTTTTAACAAATTTAATAGTGACAACAATGTATTTATATTGTCACCATAAACAATTAGTGACATATATATAGTGACTACCTAGTGACAATGAAAATCTTGTCACTAAATTATAGTGACAATTTTTTTTGTCACTAGATTGTTACTATACATGTGTCATTAATTGTCTATAGTGACAATTTAAAATGCTATCTTTTGTCATTATTAAGCTATATAGTGACAATACTTAAAATATTGTTACCAAACTCATATAATTAGTGACACAATTAAAGTCATTGTCACTTAAAACCTATAATTAATGATAATTTTTAGATTGTCACACATTTTTTTGTCACTCAAAATAGATTTTTTTGTAGTGATGCTACATTTTCTAAAATAATTAATTTTATATAATTATTTTCTTGTAATTATTTTGCCTAATTATTATTAAAATAATTTCAAACATTATTACTAAAAGGATTTTGAATAATATATATTCAATTACTTTTAAAAAATTATTTTAGAATTATTTCAATACATTATTTTAGAAAACTATAGAAAAACAATCACATATAATTATTTTAAGAAAAAAATTAAGGAAAAAATACATAAAATAATATTAATTAGTTTTATATTTTCATATTAAAAGAGTAGATTAAAAAATGGTTTGCATAAAATTGTTTTTTAAAAAATAATTTACAAAATATTTTTTTAAAAAATTATATTTGATAATTAAAATTAGTTACAAATTTTTTGAAAATATAATTACAAAAAAGGACTTTTCTTTGCGTTAATTAAATTTTACTATCACTCTTGTGGTTCAAGACAAAGAAGGGCATATTCGTAAAATGCAAATGGTTTATATTTTTCTATTTTGCTTTTTACTTTATGGAATATGACGGGACAAAACGGTTATTTAACACTTTTCCATCCAAAGCCCCAACATAATAGATGATTTGGTAATTCCATAAACTTATGAGGTTAATTCGTGATTTTTTTTTATAGTGGGTGAAAATATCCTAATCTCCGAGGACAGTATAATAAATTTAAAATAATTTTATCTATGTTGTAATTTTTTATGATAGTGTCATGATAAGTACAATATTAAACTTGATGCTTGTGATTATAATAGGGTGAATTACAAAATCAACCCTTAAAGTTTAGTGTAATCACAAGACCTAGCCATGAGGTTTGCCAAACTACAACCCTTAAAGCATTGATGACGTTAGAACTTAATGGCATAGAGTGACGTGATTGTATTGACAAAAATTAAATTTCAATATTACCCTTTTTAATTAACGCTAAACTACAGGAGTAGACTATGTTATATTTATAATACCTCAGGGGTGGTTTCTATAATATAGGTACATCTTGAGGTATTGTTTGCAATAAATTTTAGAACCTACTAAATTAACCTTTTTTTTCATATCGTTAGAATTATTAATTTTTTTTTTGTTTAATTTTCAATGAAACTAACCGTCGCTAAGGGTTGGGATAGGCTTATTTAAGAACACTACATATTGTATCGGTCACCACAACATCAACTCTCCATTCTCACTTGTTATGGCCTCTCCAACTAATTCATTTCGTGTTGGGTTGTAGTATAATCAGGAAAAATGCAGGTAGCATTCTTGTGGAAAAATTGCAATGGTTAAGATTATGAAAACATCGTCGAATCCTTGAAAGTAGTTTTGTTCGTGCTCATATCATGACTTCTCACATTAGTGCCAAACCTCATGAAAAAGATGTTAGAGGTTCAAATGTTAGTGTCCACAAACATAGCAAATTTCCTTCTAATTTTTTTGGTGGTGAATTTGAAGCTATGAATATGTTACAAGGGTTATATGAAATGCAGGGATGGAATTAACAAGAGGGAGGGCTGGTTTATATTGAAAGGATTGGCTAATGATGGGTTGGATAAATGATTTAAATGATGGTTCATTAGAGATAAG
>JACFYI010003666.1:50590-98190 GCA_014898755.1 Handroanthus guayacan
TTTTTTTTTTTTCCGTTGTATGTTTACCTTGAGAATTTAGATTGGTTTAGGTAATCTAAACTTGGTAGTATCTTTACTTGATTTGTATGGTTTATGATAGTTTTATTTGTGAAATTGCCATGTAATTCTTTTTTTGGATTTCTTGTTTTAATATTGGCAATGGCATAGGTTGTAATTTTCATTGCATCTTGGAAAAAAAATAAAAAAAACCCTCTAAGATTTATTTAAACCATTCACATATCCACCCAATTTCAATGGGTCCAGCAGCCCCTTATTAATTGATCCAAATTTGGACTTCACTGTTGGGCCCGTGTTAAATGTTAATAAACTTGCAAAGTAGACAAGAAATTATGAATTAATCCAAACCCTTGTTAACTTTTTATGTAAACTAGCCCTAATAAGTTAATATACTAGTAGTAATAAACTTAGGCCTATTTGAAGTGTGTCTATTGCGCCACAAGCTATTATTGCTAGGCAAATTGTTGTTCAAGTGTTCCACCATCCGACCCATATAGATCTTCATGGTTATAACATAAGTTTTCCAAAACCAAATACAAGTTTCGTGCACTAGGTTCAGTGTTGCAGCACATTTACAGCGCAGGACTAAACATCTTTCTAAGCAGATTTCAGAGATTTCAGTGGCCTATGTACCATCAAATTCAGCTTATATTTAACACAACAAATATACTCAAGTTCAGCTAAAATGAAGTCAAAATTCACACAACAATAGCAAAAAATGTACCAGAAACCAAATGCAAATCACAGTAAACATATGCAAATCTTTTCTTAAAAAAAAAAAAAAGTTTAGAATTTGGCTACACGGACTACGGGTTGGTTAGGGTCCAATAATCATAGTTTTTTCCTAATATCCTATATCCTTTAAAAACTCGCCACATATACAAATGATTTTCTAGAACCATGATCTCTTAAGTTTAATTACTTAATTAACCTTAATAAAAATTTATTACAAAGATTAACTATTAATCACATTAATTCTCTAAGATATCATCAATTTTAATACCCTTTTTAATATCTTTTCCTATAACCCCAGAAAGATTCTCTATAATCACTACCTTTTAAGGTTAATTACTTAATTACCCTTAATAAAACATTATTAAAAAGATTAACCTTTAATAACATTAAATCTGCTCAATTCCGACCCTCAGAGCGGCTTCCGTTTAGGCTGACCTTAAACTGCCCTTCAATTTTTCACAACTCCACCACTTAGGAATGTTTACTTCGACTTTTGGGTATAATGTAGGTTTAGATTATTGATAGTTTAAATGATAGTTAAGGGGATGAATATGAATTTCATGAGTTGTTTACTTTGTAAGATAATATTGGTTTATTTATATTTATTTCATGACTTTGTTTACTTTGGATTGTTTGGGTAATGTATGATAAGACCAAAAAATCCCCCAACAAAATTTGGCCTAATTAGCATAAAATGTAAATATGAGCAAAAGATGAATTTATTGGTCATTGTGTAAATTTGGTTTAGTAAACTAAATTTCAAACCCTAAAAAAGAAATGGTTTATTTAACTATCCATTAACGCATTTTCTCTTCATAAGCCTAGGTTTGGGGGTTTGGCCCTAAAAAAATAACTTTTAAAGTAAATATAGGTATAAGTTGGTTTATAAGTGGTTAACCTCCATTAATCAAGAAAGTAAATATGACCTTACAGGATGAGAGATCCCAAACCTTCATCGGATGCTTGAGAATGGCGCCATTGCATTTGTCGCATCAAAAGACACGACTTTGTTTCAGGAATAGCCTCCAATATCCCTGCCATGTACGAGCTCCGTTTCACCATTCGCATCGCCCCCAAATTCTTTTAGAATTGAAATGGAAAAGTGAAGAAAATTGTTTATGGTGGACGAAGAGGGTTTTCGTAATTTAGAATGAGTTTTTCTTCCTTTTTTTTTTTTTTTTTAGAAAAAAGATATATAATAAGTGTTTGGCTAAATTCCACTTTGCACCCCAAATTACATCCCTTTGGCACTTTGTATCCTCCAAAAAATTAATGGCAGATTGCACTCTCAAATTACATATCAGATCTTAATTTGCACCCCCATCTCATTTTAACACCATTCCGAGGGACAAAAGGGTCTCCACATAATTTTTTATACAATTAAATGGATTCCACGTGAATTACGCCACCTACCTTGTTAAAAGGTCTCCACATGAAAGCACTCCCACCTCATTTTACATTTATCATTAGTGGCATTACAAAAGTCTTTGAGATTATAAAAGTTGGCATGTAACTATTGTTACTAAACCTCATTTGGCTTTTAAGCATTTAGAGATTTCCATGTTTCTATTTCTTGATTGAAAGTTATACTTGAATGATCATTTTTTTCCAAAAGAATTATGAGTTCTGCTAAATATTTTTCTGTAGAACAACAAAGAAGAATTAATCTAGTATCGATTATTTCACAAATTGTTGGAGCTTATAAGTTATAATTTTTGTTTATGGGATTGCTTTATCCATGAAAGAACCAATGCTCCTCAGAGCTAAAATCTCTTTTCACCAAAGCTTATGCTACATCCTCATTTCACTAATCAATAAAATGATTTCAAAAACTAGTCAAAGAAAGAGGCTATACTTTGTAATCGCTTGACTGTGAAAAAACTCACCAAGAAAATCATTCCTCATGTAAGTGGGAATCCATTTTCTACGATTATCATACAATGATTGAATCCATACATCATCCGCAAGATCAAATTTATTAACTATTTTCTGCCATTTCTTCTCAAATTCTTCATACATCTAGGACCTATATGTACAACACTTCCTAAATTTTAGTGGAGATTTTTCTGCCGCTAAGAATGGCTTTGAAACTAGATTGTGTGCAAATTATGATCTAATATGTGATTTGGGGGTGCAATCTGCCATTAATTCTTTTAGGGGTTGCAAAATGCCAAAGGGAGGTAATTTGGGGGGTGCAAAGTGGAATTTAGCCATAAGTGTCTTTATAATTTTGGTATTAATCATAAACGTTAATTTGTACATTACGTAATTATTAAAATAAAAAATTAGTAAAAGGGTATTTTGGAGAATGTCTTATTATTAAAATTGATAATATTTTAAAGAATTTAATGTAACTAGTAGTTAATCTTTTTAATAGATTTTTATTAAGGGTAATTAGGTAATTAAACTTAAGAGATAACAATTCTAGAGAATCATTTGCATACATGGCAAATTTTTAAAAAGCATAGGATATTAAATAAAAATCATAGTAATCGGACCCTAGCCAACCTGCCCAAACTAACTACCAAGGTTTTGGCTACATTCAAAAAGTCCAAGAACATCTTCAATTTATTGCCACATTTTGGCCACCAAAAAAATAATAATAATAAATAAAAATAAAAAATGAAAATCCAACTACAAGCCTACAACTTTTCAAAGAAAATCCCTTAGCCGCACTACAACAAATTCAACATTCCAAAAGTTTATTATTCCAAAAAAAATAATAATAATAAATAAATAAATAAAATAAAAAAAAATTCAACATTCCAAAAGTTTACTTTTTTCTCCTTCTCCCATCTCCCCTTAGTCCTCTACCAAAACCAACCACTGCAGGTGCAAAAGCAGTAGGTTTTGTCCTTCTGCGTCCTCTCCCAATCTCTCTTCTTGAACTAGCAACAGATTATTGTGTGCCAATGACCCCTCATCCTAAGATAAAACAGAATAACAGTTTAATTCCAATAATATTGAGCATTCGATCATTTCATTTTCATTTTCAGATCCAACCCTACTTCTTCTGCTACTTTTTGTTACTTGGTTTCGCAAATCAGTCATTAGAATAGATACATGCAATTAATTATAAAACTCCAATGTTGAACACATTAATTTATACAAAACAATGTTGATAATAATATATGTATTAATTTATGAATAATATAAATATCATTTTAAATGTACACACGACATGGGTATTTGCTTTATGAATATCATTTCTTGTTATTCATTGAATTGTTGATGTTATTTAATAGCATTATACATTGAATGACATTACCTTGTTGGAGGTACTTTAATTGATTTGAACCCATATAAGTGGGTAGTTAAGAAATTAACAAATTATTCTCCAAATGTTGTGAATTAATTATGATTCAACTTTTATTGTTAAAACACATGGTGGAACCACGGCTTCCACTTCTATATATGTGTGTGTATGTGTGTGTGTATATATATATATATTTTAAAAAAATAATGGTTCCAAACATGACTACCACTTTTACTATTTCTTCATGCAAAAATTGTGGTTCTCAACCATGAGTTTTTTATTACAAGATAGATAGCCTCCAATCTATGGGTTACGCATACTTTATCCCCTAATCTTTAAAAGTGTGCTTTAACACCCTAACTTTCATGAAATGTGTGTTTCATCCGGCCATGTACTCAAATATACCAAAAATATTCCGTTTTCACTCCTTATGTGCATTCAGCATGATTTTGACGAGGACATTTCAGTCATTAAATGGGTTCTTTTTGTGTTCATACAAATTAACCTCAGCCAAAACACACACACACATACACAGAGAGGGAGATAGCAAAAAACAAAAAAAAAAAAAGCAAGCCTATTTAATGATTGAAATGCCTTTATCGAAATCACGTTATAGTCACGTGAGAGGTAAAAATAGAATATTTATGGTATATTCTATTGAATTTGGATATATAGAATACAAAATGCACATTTTACAAATGTTCGTGTGTTGAATGCTTATTTGCAATGATTAAGTGGCAAAGTGCAAATGATGCAATAGGTTAGATGTTGTCTGCATTTATTCTTTTTAAATTCATGCAGAAGTAGTACTTTGGAGCCATGACTTCCACTTTCATATTTTAAGTTCAAGAAACTTTTTATAGCATGTATTTATAAATAATATAAATTAAAAATATTTAAGTTTATTTAGTATTATGTACATAGACATGTATCTAGTAATTTATGTGTGGACACAAAGTTTTAAGTATGTAAAACGTACAAAATTCAAGGCGTCATTTTTGAAATCATAATATTTATTATTAAAATACACTTGAACATCAAATGACAACTATATCAACACTCGAATAATGCTGAACAATGCCGCAAACATGTCATTGTCTTTGTTGTCAGCCTCTACATTCCTTTTCATACTAGCATTGCGTTGCATCTTGGTAGCTTGCGCCGCATATCCAGAATTTTCATCTAGTGGTGTCAAAATATTAATAAAAAAGAATAAATTATCTCGACACCTTGTAAGGTTCAGTATAATTACCAAAATATCCCTAAATTTTGAATAATTCTCATTACACTTCCTCCTATTAGTTTAGCTGACGAATAACTACGTTATAATCCCTAAAAATCATTCAACATTAAAAGTAATCCTCTGGACAATGGATATAATTATAATTATGCATAAGTTTAGAGAGTGTAATCGTAATTATACATTAGTTGAATTGTACAATCGGGAGTGTAATGATAATTATGGCAAACCTCAAGGGTGTAGAGGTAATTATATAATAAAAATTAGATTTAAAATATAATAATAAAAATAAATATAAATACATTCAATCAATTGTCGACCACAATATTTCAAATGCCATAATCAATTACACAAAAATTAATACCCAATTAACAATTAAAATATCTATATAAAAAGACTAAAACAATTATATTAAGATGACCTTAATGATTCATAATTTTCACAAAAAATAAAACCCTACCTTCTATAATGCAAAGCACATATACCATCAATAAAAATTGAAAAGTAGAAAGGCAAATAGCAAATAACTTATATGGGCATTGGTCTTCTTGTTATAGCCCAACTTGTAAACATTTAAAAATAAAAAATGTTGAAGAATAAAGAAATTGATGGTAAAAATGAGGAAAAAAATAAAAGCAATGCTACCATGATGTTTCAAACCAATGACATTTACACGCAATGGAAGCCTAACCTAGCCACCAATTGGACTAGAGTCATTTTACAACATCTAATCTTTCATACACACACACCCATATATATATATATACAATTCTTTAGTTAAGTGGGATCAATTGACCCCACTTACTTATATGTAAATCGGCCCCCGCCCTCTGCGTCTTATCATCCAATTACTTAAAATCAAAATAAAATCTTGTTAGTAGGATGTAATTGTTGCGGAGCTTGATCAACTAGATGTCTGAGTCAAATCAAGAAAATTCAGGTTTCATGTAACAACCAACTAACAAAAATTTAACTTAAATCTAAGTAATTGTGGTTATGAAACATAAGTTACAAATGCAACATAATCTTATAATGTGTAGGAATGTAAAGGCCAACCACAAAGATAAAGATATAATTCTAGTATTGTGGAGCAACATTAGAGTATTATCACCATTGTCAGTAGATTTTCAGGTGTATTTTAATATTAAATATGTTGATTTCAAAAAAGACCTTTTGAATATTTCATTCTTGACCTCTTGCACTCCATGCATGCCCCATATCCTTTAATTGCAGGTGATTCCATTGCTCTCAATTATTTTAGGCTATAAGTCTTAATGTTTTCATATACAAAAGTATTATTTTCTGATTCCAACACTTTTATTATATTTACAATACTCTATTTTTGATTTAAAACCCAAAATTATAAGAAAAAAAGACACAGTTATAATTTTATCATTTACTTTGTAATTAACTATCTATTTTATTCTTTATACATTTTTAAATGCAAAATCTAACAACCAAACTATAAACTAAAAGAAATGCCAATAATAACCCCGTCTAATCATGTTCGATATGAGATTTCAATCTATAACATTATTGATTTATTAAAATTTTAGTTTGATTTATTATGTTTTTAATACATAATTTAGGCAATCTGTATTTCGATTCCTAGATGTCATTTGGAAAATTTGCAAATGTCATAATTTAATTAGGAAGGATTATTGTAAGTTCGAAACAAATTATTACAACTATTATGTTAATAGGTAGTTATATGAAAATCAATAACAAATATATGGAAAGAAATTCAAAATTTTGTTTTTGACTAATTTGAAAATTCAAAAGTGTTGTAAATGCAAAGAGTATTGAAATGGATAAATGATACTTTTGTTCATTAAAATTTGAAGAATATAGTCTAAAATAAATTAAGGTAATTAAGTCATTTGTGATAAAAATATGGGAATGGCGTGTAAGGCATGGAGTGCGAGAATCACGACTTTTAAGAATGGTGTAAAAGTATCAAATTTGCATATGTTTCATAAATTACTAGATACACGTCTATGTACACATTTTTACAAATAAATTTACATATTCCTTAGTTAAAAGTATTTAATTTAATTGTATATTATTTATACATATATTCTATAAAAAGGCATGAATCTAGAAAATAAAAGTGAACGTGGTGGCTTTCAACCAAAACTTTTTAATGAATTTAGAAAAATAATAATAAAAGTGGAAGTCGACTTCCAAATAATTCTTATAAAAATATAAAAATAAAAGGTGTGCCTCCACCATACTTTTAACAACAAAATTTGAATTCTAGCCAAACATTAGCAATACTTTGAGAATGTTTTTTTCTTAAAAAAAAATTGTAATATTTTAGTAATTCAATTGATATCCTTGGTATGTATTATAAAATTATTTTCAAAATAATGTTGTTTAGTCAGGTATGAATTTTTATTATTAAGCAAATGTCCAAACCATGCCTAAAAATACCACTCAGGTATATATAAATTTTTGTTGTTAAATGCATGTCCGAAGCACGCCATCGAAGGTGGGTTCTAAATTTTGCTAGCTATCTTTTCTAATTTTATGAAAACTTTTTATTTTTAGTCATAAATCAATCAATTTTGTGTTCAAAAAAACAGAAAAAAATGGCTCACTTGTTGCATCAACTTTTGCCTTAATATTATGATTTTTCATCGGGAGTCACACTAACTTAAAATTCTATGATTTATTCTCTTTTAGTAATAATGTACTTATCCTTTTATTTGACTTGATAAATTTGTAGATATCATGTTCTAATATGGAAAATGCAAAGAACCAAAATGGCAAGGTTTATTTTAGCAATTTGAGTGGAAAAAAGTGATGCATGAAACCAGAATCGGATTCTCAATTTTGAAAATATTGCATTAATTTTGCATCGATGCCTCGCTTTCAAGTAATGCAACGAGTGTCCCCTTTCATCTGTAGTGATCCATAGGGCAAGAATCAGATTTTCAAATAGTCAATTTAAATATAGCAAAAGAATTCAAAAATTTATATATAAGTTCAACTCTGAAACGTTTCAACTCAAATACACTCGATGGCATTTCCTTCCCAATCCAACAAACACGTTTCAACTCTTCTGCATCTGCATTTGTCTCATTTCCTTCTAGCATCTCTCAAACACTTAAACTCCTTCAAACACTCGAAGTTATGATTCTTATTTATATACTTTATATATGTTCTTCAATTTAGGAAAAAAAAAATTTTTTTTGTAATGTCCTAAGTATTGTGTTTTGCTTTATATATTTGTGATTATGTGTGATTATGTAGCATTTATCTTTGAAAAAGTTAATTTGGTTTATATTATATCTTTAAGCATGTAATATATTTTATTTTTAAACATTTAATTAATGACTCATTTTGTTGATGTTTTGGTTTTAAGCAATTAATGTGGTTTACTGTTAAACATATGCATAGATTGTGTTCTATTTTGTTTATAAATTATTTTTAAGCATGCCATTTGTTTTATTATTGAATGTAATAATAATGAAATTTAGATTAAAAACAAATTATATTTGTTGAAAGAAAATAATATATAATACAAACAAAATTCACTAGTTTCATGTAACCTAACAATTTCAGTGATAAATGAAGAAAATAGAAAATAAACAAGATTCACTGACTTCGTATATACCCAATAATTTTAGTGAGAAGTCGAGAAAATAGAAAAGGAAAAAGTCTAAAAGCAATATGAAATTTCATGGTTACATGTTCAAATTGTACTTGTATTATATATATATACACATGCACTACTAGAAAATTATGTTTTAGCTAGGGACATATCTGCAGCAATTTCATAGGTAAGTCGTAGGTGAACGGGCCAGCTATGGATTTGCTAGGGAACAGGGAAGGAACTATTCGGTAGCCTCATGTGGGTCTCTAATCAGCAAGGAAATAGTTTCCCTCGCTATTTCGTCGCTAGATAACAGTGAGAGATGATATTACGTCGTAATGTCGTCATGACCTACATAAGGTTGGAGGCCGTCGCAAAACCACGAAAGTTGTGGTCCGTAGCTATTTTGTGGCAAATGTGTAGGTATTCTTCTAAACACTTCGTCGCTATTCCGTAGGGTGGTGGTAGCTACTGTTGTAGCTAATTCATAGTTTCCTTGCTGTTGCCTAGTCATTCCGTAGCTGTTTCTATTTGTTTTCCTAGCAGATCCCTTGTTGATCCGTAGCTACTCTATCTATGTATATACAGGAATATTTTATTTAGATCCATCCATCCCTGTATACAATTTTGCAACTAATTACATCAACAACATCACCAAAACAATCATCAATTCAACAAATATTTTATAACTATATATATATAGTATCATCACAAAACATAAACACAAAGTTAACATAGTAAAAAAATATGTTTAAAATATTTAATTAGTAAAAGACAAAAGTATTCAAATTCATAGCATCAATGCTATCTCATCTAAGTGGATCCTAGACCATTATTGTGAGTATGTTGCTGTCGTGATGAAGCTCCAATATCTGATCGAGAGGCAACCATACTAGATAAAAGCGGGGTCAAGGACACGAGCAACTGCTGCATGGTCTCTTGTATGGCCTGCTGTCCATGGTGCATTCTGTATGTCCTTTTGCATTGTACTTATTTACTCCTTTATGTCATGAATTTTGGATTGTTTTGCTTGACTTGATTGTAAAAACGAGGGGCCTGCAACAGTATCATATGACCCAGTTGAGAAGGATAAGCTTCCTCCCAGGCCTTCTACTCTCCCTTTTTTGCTAGAGCCTGCTGCTTCTAGCCATATATTTGGGTCAAATTCTGGATACTTGCTAGGATCGTCCCCATATTCCCTTGCTAGTTCAGCACTCAACTTCTCCTGAATTAAGAAAAAATGACAAAGTTAGTTAACAAAATTACAAACTAGAAATATGAAAGATAATATTTAAAAATTTGTTAATGTTTTACTCACCAAAAACTCCCGAGCATGCTCAAAAACAAAGTCATCTGTACCTTTTCTTTTATGTGTACGCTCATAGGCATCTCTCATTGAAACTGGACCCCCTATTTCTTTCTCCTATATGCAAAGTTGGTTAATATGTGAGTTTAAGAGCAAAACAACTAGCTTTACAAACCTAAGTACACAGTCATATAAGAAAAGTTCAAAGTTGTAATAAAACAAAACAAGCATTGCTAAGAAGTACCAACAAAACAAGCAAAGAGCAAAAGAGAATATACTTCTCTATATCTAATCATTAAAAACAAAAATAAAAAACCATTATCATCAATTATTAGATTGAGAGCTCCAATATCCAAGAAAATAGGAAAACATTATCACATTAAGCCATCTCAACTTCAAACAACATATCACATTGTAATGCATTCCCATCTTAATTCAAATAAAATGCTAAAGAAAATATTCATAAAATATGTATTAAATTGAGACTAATTTTCTTACCATTTTCTCCCAAGTCACCGCAAAGCTAATGGAGCCTTCTGAATGTATCGCAGCGTCAGGAAGGGTACGCCGATTTGATTTCGCTGCTTCTGACCGCTTTTGAAATTTTTCACTAAGCCAATAGTTGACGTATCGATGCTAATCCTCGACTTTGATCCCATTCGGCGTATTACCCTTAGTTTGCGCGATGTCAGTCGTGTTATTTTTCCTTAAGCCGGCAATCCTCAAATTTCTGATGCTTTCAGGATACCTATCTTGACATGTTCGATCCCATACCATCCGACCAAGTAACTCATTCTCGGGCAAAGCAAATTTGTACGTGGCCTGCAATAAGAATTTATAATAAAATTAAAGAATTTATGTTATGTATTTAAATTTTTTTTATCTTGAATACTTGCCTTGAATGCGACATATAAGGCATCCTTGACATTCCTAGGGTAATCCTTCCATGTCGGAGCAAAACCAGGTAAACGATCCATTACCTCTTTCATTATATCTTGGGTAATACCTGTAGGTTGAAATCTCTTTCTACAGAAAAAAAAAAAAGAAAAGAAAAAAAGAAAACAAATGATCAAAATGAAGTAATTTCAAGTAATTTAAAAAAGAGAAACTTACATTAGTGGTCTCTCAATATAAATCTCCTTCCGTCTATCATGTAGAACATTGGTTTCATGGTCTTGTGATGGGACATTAGCTAATAATGTAGAACTCAAAGACGTTTTAATCAACACAATGTAAAATATACAAAAATCATGCAAGTTCATGAAGTTGTAACGAAAAAAAGAAAACAAAAAGTTCACATTTTATATCTAAATAAAACTGTTAAGCTATGTACCAGGGCTAGAGGATGAGGTACTAGGACTTGTAGATGAGATACCAGGATGGGTGGACGAGATACCAGCGATGTCCTCCGATGGTTGAATTATAGATGGTGCTCTCTCATGTGTCTCCATTGCAGGTGCATTAGACTGCTGCTGCGTACCTGAAATGAACAAAAAATAAATCAAAATTGTTACCTAACTAAATGGACTTGTAATGAAAAAGAACTGCAATAATAAATTTCACATACCTATCGAATTCAGCTAGCTACGACCGCTAATGCCTCTGCTACCAGTGCCACAATAAATAATGCCTCTACTGCCCCTACCTCTAGTCTTTGCCATTGATGTCTACAAAATGAATTACATTCATAAATATATAAATATTGATATGTAGCACATAGTGTTTATCACATTACATACACATACGAGCATATGTATTCACATGACGTATATATAACAACCTATTCAGTGTCTGATTCTGACTCAAGCTCATCTATGTTGTCCCTCTTTATGAAACTATCATTTTCGTCATTGGTGTCTTCTCCGTCACCAACTAGTAGCTCAACAGATTAAAAATCCAACGGGATGTGTATGTCAGTTATTAGAATTTTTGTCATTGAAGCATTTTCATCATGTAACTGCACATCTTCTTCATGAGCTATGGAATGATAAAGTATTTCCGATGATCTATCGTCTTGATAGTAATCATTAGTTTGTGAGTTGTTTGGACCTTCGTCGACTAATGTTTCTATCTCAAACAATCTTGGCCTTACCTTACACGTTGCCCACCACTCACCACTGTGTTTGACTGGAGTATTCGGGTACTTTGTATAATACACTTGTTGCGCTTGCTGAACCAATATGAATGATTCATAAGTTTGTAGTTTCGATTTATCCTTGATATCTACCATCTTGTATCGTTCATCATATCTAATCCTATTGATTGGATCAAACCAATGACAATGAAGACTGAAGATATTGTTCCCAAGACCAACATAAGACAACTCCAAAATCTCTTCTACGATCCCATAATAGTCTAACTCATTATCGCCGTAAAGGCTATCTCGACAACAAACTCCGCTGTTCATAGTGGCTTTATGTTGCCCATAATCTCTGGTGTGGAATCTTTAACCATTGACCATAATACCACCATATGATTTTACAACTTTTAAAGGATCATAACTCAAATGCCGAATCCTAACATCATCAACGGCACCAATCTCCACTTGTTTCTTTAGCCAGTGACAGAAGTCCTTATCTCGATGTCTCAGTATTTCATCATCTGTGATATCAGGGTGTGTGTTTCTTAAAGAATCTTCGAACTGTCTAAAATTACAAGGATTTAGATTGGAAGATGATGAATTTTGTATAAAAAAGACAAATTATAGAATTTGTTCGAATGTTATAAAATGAGGCAATTTACTCAATATATGGCTCAAGCTTGATGCAGTTTACAAGAACATACATCTCTATAATATGAAAATTATTGTTTGTCAAATAGTATTTACGCCATCCTCCAAATAAACGACATGGATGCTGAAAAATGGATAAACGATTATCATTTAGAACTACTTCGCCATTATCATTTCTAGGTACTTGAGTACGCCTCGTTTGAAAATGAGACTCAAAATACAAAAAGACAAAATATGAAATTTCATCTACTATATATGATTCGCATATAGATCCCTCGACCCTGGCCTTATTTCGAACTTTTCTTTTCAAAAATAGCATATATCTTTTAAAAGGATACATCCACCTATACTGAACAGGCCCTCCGACTTTAGCTTCATATGGCAAGTACACAAGAAGATGTTCCATAATGTCGAAGAATGCTGGAGGAAAATTTTTTTTCAACTTGCAAATAGTTTCTACAATAGACAATTCTGCATTCTCCATCGTAGATACTCGTATTCTAGACGCACAAAGTTCCTAAAAAAATAAACTAAGCTCAGCTAAAGGCCCCCATATTAGCTTTGGCAAAACATCTTGAAAAGCCAAAGGAATCAATCACTGTACAAATACGGGGCAGTCGTGACTTTTCATCCCAAATATCTTTCCATTTGTATTAATGCAACGACCTATATTAGAGGCATACCCATCAGGAAACTTCAGTTGTTCTATCCATTCACAAACCTTTCTCCGTGCATCATCATCTAATACGTATGTTGCCTTCGGTTTCCTGATCTTATCACCTTTAAATACCAATTCAAGGCTCGGACGTTTGTATATCAGCTTCAAATCTTCCCTAGCATTTGAATTATCCTTACTCTCACCTTTCACATCCATAATAGTGTTGAAGAGATTGTCAAAGACGTTTTTTTCAACATGCATGACGTCTAAATTATGCCTTAGCACTTTAGTCGACCAGTAAGGCAACTCCCAAAAGATACTTTTTCTTACCCAATTATGATCCTTACCAAAGCTCGGTTGTTTCTGTTGCCCCGGCTAGCAATCCAAAAGTGACATCTTTAAGTTGATTAACTTATTCCAAAATGGCATCACTACCCAAACGTACAGGAGGCATCGACCTTGCATCCCTGGATTTTGTAAAAGAATTTCGATCGCGGCGAAAAGGATGTTCAAGTGGTAGAAATTGTCGATGACAATCGAATCAACTACATTTCTTCCCGTGCTTCAAGACGATTGAACAAGTATCTTCCATATAATATTGACATGCCAATTTTCCATGAGTGCTCCATCCACTCAACATCCCATAAGTAGAAAAGTCACTTATTATCCAAAGCAACGCTGCCTTCATCATGAAATTTTGCTTCTTTCACGCATCAAATATGTACACACCTTCATCCCATAACAGCTTCAACTCATTAATAAGAGGTCTGAGATAAACATCTATACTCTGGCTAGGTGATTTCGGTCCAGGAATGATTAAAGCAAGGAATATGTATTCTCTTCTTATACACATACTTGGTGAAAGATTGTACGGAGTGACGAATATAGGCCAACACGAGTAAGTCGAATTAGTAAAAAGATTAAACCCATTCGTGTAGAGTCCAAGCCTGACATTTCTGATTTCTTTGGCAAATGCAGGATAAGATGCATCAAATGTTTTCCAAGCTTCAACGTCAGATAGAGGCGTGATAAGGGACTCATCTTGACGGAGTCCAGAAGCATGCCAGCGCATGTACTCTGCAGTGCGTTTTGACATATAGATGCGCTTGAGCCTAAGGGCAATTGAAAAATACCGAAGGCTCTTAATCGGGACATCCCTCTACTCCCTTGAGCAATTTCTATTCTTTGGTTTGTAGCGTGGTTCTCCATACACACGACACGTCGTATGATTCTCATGCTCCTTGTAATAAAGCATACAATGATTTGGGCACACGTCAATCTTCTTGTATCCCAATCCGAGTTCACTTACCATTCTCTTCGTCCTGTAAAAATTGTCCGGTAACCTTTCTGAATCAACAAGCATGCTCTTTATTATGATAATCATTCGATCGTAATAACTCTCACTCATATTAAATTCTAATTTGATGTTCAATAGTTGAGTCACAGCCGATAAGATTGTACATCTATTGCAACCATCCCACAATGGCTCGTCTGCATCTCTAAGTAAGTCATAGAACTTTTGAGCTGAAGGATTAGACTCCTCTTCCATATCATCATTTTCTGAATTAATACCACCACCCAAAGCATCCATGACCATATTCACGTATGGATTTCTCTCATCTTCGATATCCTTATCTACTACATTTCTAGAATTGCTAACGCCCCAACGTTCCTCACCCTGAGCAATCCAATTCACATAATTAGCCATAAAACCATTGATGTACAAATGTTGCTCTACCCAAAATGTTTCCATACTTGAACCATTTTTATACCTCACACACGGACAAAGAATACAACGTGCGGCATTAAACACCGTCGAATATTCATTCAGATCTTCATTAGCGAATTTAATGAAGTCATCAACTCTATCTTGAAATTCATCACTAACCTAACTAGTTGGATCCTTCCTACGAAACATTCAACTTCTATCGGGGAGCATGACTATTGCAAATATCTGATAGAGAGAGAGAGAGAGAGAGAGAGAGAGAGAGCTTGTGTGTTATAGGATTAGTACATTAGATGTGAATTAGTGAAGATTGGGCAATTTTCAAGCTTATGTGATATTTGAGATATATCTTAACATTGTCACAAGATAAATCTAAAATGTTAATTATTGATATCATTTGGGATTAAGTCATGCTAATGAATAATCTGTCCTACACTTTCATGTTCACTTTAATTATCTAAGCAATTAACATATAAAAACTACAAGCTTGAGCATCAAATTTTGGTTTTTCAAGTTCTCTTTTGTTCAACTGCGTGGCTCCCCCCAAAGCTTCCAAACTTAGACACAATTGTAACATCATCCATAGGTAAAATAATAATTAAATGGGAATTCGTGTAACTTTTTTTAAATAGATAAAGTAATACTCATTTGCTAACCCACGTATCATTCTCCTACTTTGCTGACCCACGTATCATTCTCCTACTTTGCCACAAGCTACCATGATTAGGACATAAACATTTTGCAGAAGATAATTAATTATGATCCAAATAACAAAAAACAAGGATAAAAAGAAAGTATTTGAAATTTTTTGTGGCAATGCCATTTGTTGTCCATTAACGTCAACACACGCAGAGCTCTATGAGTCATACTCTCTGCTGCACTTGCATAAGCAATTTTTTCCATTTGAACAACAAAATTTAAGTTTGATTATGTCACTACCAATTAATATCTTCAATTAGTACTAATATCCCTCAAAATTAACCCACAAAATTTAACACTTATGGAAGTAAAATTTCTTCACTTTCTGTCCTCAGCTCTCTCTGTTTTTCTCTCGTCTCAACTGCTTTCACACCCTAAGAAAATTATCTTATCAACTGTGGCTCAAACACTAATATAGTAGTTCTCGATAACATATACTTTGTTGATTTATCAGACCATGGTTCAACTATCTATCAAAAGCTAAATCAATTTCGCTCACAAATCCAAACCTTAAGTTCCGTTGTTCTTTACACCACAGCAGGAGTTCAATAATTTTCGTAAACCTAATGTCTGTTCCAAATGTGAATAACTGATCATTAAACTCATTTTTTTATTTGAAATCAGACTTTTTATTAACCCATCTTCATTAAAGTACTACATCTCCAGGCTTTCCTCTTTTTCACTTTCATGAGATTCCACACATTCTTGAAGAAATAAATAAGTCAACAACTGAGATGTGAGAGACGAAATAGGGCAAGAGGATTGAACAAGATAAAGCCCTACTAGAGAAGATATGATATTAAACCAGTTTATTGAGCAATGGAACTAACCTAAATCGGAGATGGCTTTGAAAGTCTCGAACGGAGGCCCCGCAACTCCAGAGAAAGGTAGATGCTTAGGGTTTGAAGCTTTCGTCCTTCTAAATGGCTCTGCAAAACTCTTTAGTTGAGATCTAGGGCTTGAGGGGTCTGAGATTGTGAAGAGGAAGAAAAATCGAGGAAACAAAAAAATTGGGAGAAGGGGTTTTGTGACAAAGAAAAATCGCGAAGAATTGGGGGAAGAAAAACGTAAAGGGAAAGAATGATAAATTACCATTAAACTCCTATGAAATAGGAAAAATGATAAAATACCTTACTCAGAAAAAAAAAAAAAAAGGGGGGGCAAAATATCCTTCTAAACTGTTATAAAATAGGTGCTGCACCGTGACATTCATGCATATGAGTGCTATTGGGATAGTGAATTTCAACATGAAAAGTCTATTTTGTTCCTTTTCAGTTTAATATAATATTGAGACAAATTGCTATTAACCCTCCTATAAATTGGGAAAAGGCAAAATACCTATATGAAAAAAAGGCACTTTCAGATAGCATAATAAATATCTTCAAATTGTCTTTTAAAAAAAATATAAATATTTATTTTTTAATAATTAAATATTTTTATTGAAATAGTACTTTGATCAAATAGCATATTGATTTTCGCCAGGGGAAGGGGGTTTATTTTATCTTTGTTTTCATTTGACAAGGGCTAATTGCAATTGTCCAATATTATTCTAAAACGAGGGCAAAATCATCTTTTCAAGCTGAAAAATCGTTGTCCATACACATGAATATTACGATTGGGCGGAGGGGTGGTAGTCATTTTTTTGAAAGTTTAGGGGCTATTATTTCTATTTTTTTTTCAAGGGTACTTTTTCATTTTTCTATTTCACAGAAGGTGTTAATTGCAATTTACCGATATATTAAAAGATGACTACGGAACCACGAGATAATACGGATGAAAATTTTTGCAAATTAACTAGAGATCTGCTAGGACTCAATGATGAAATTCTTTTGCACATTAATCGCGAATCTGCTACCCCTTAGCGATGAAAATTTATTTAAACTTAACAAAAAAAAGTTTTCTTGCTAATTTCTCGCAGTTGAATAGCAAATTCATAAGGTAAACAATGTGTTTTGATATTTGCGAGGGATTTTTGGTGCATAGCTATTTCATAGCCAAATAGTGAGGGATTTCTTTGCATAGCTGTTTCGTACCAAAATAGCCAAAAATCAGCTATGGAATTTTTCCTGGCTATATTTCGTAGCTAAATTTCATTTTTCTAGTAGTGATATATATATTTTGGAGATGTATTTTTTCATTTGTAAATGTGTCAAACCAGAACATTAATATTGTACCTTGTGGTGTACTTTACAAAACAAATGGCAAATGATGAATATTATGTATTATATGATCTTCCTCTTTAAGCAATCTCAAGCATTTCTCAAGGGATAACATACATAAAATTGTTATCCCAATTGTATCAATTAATAGGTGTTGATAGTTATAACCTTTCCCTGAAAGTATGGGGAAGTACTGACTACATAGGAAGTCTCGGATGAGCAGAATATATGTAAATGATAATGACAGTATGCCATCATTTTTCTCTAATCTGAAAAATGAGAATGCTAATATAGAACTATTTATTGAAGTTGAACCGAAATGCAATAAGGTGGCTCCAGATGTTTCGAGGGGCACTGAATGGCAATATATCTTATGTATGACATAAGACTCTTTTGTTGAGGCCTTGGTTCTTGTTTGAAGGATTCTAGACATAGAGATTGATGACTTTCATGTTACAAGATCGAGAACTAATATTTTAGGAGTAGACGAACAAGAGTATGGATTTAGAAATGAAAATAAAGATGAAAATGAATTTATAGAAGAGTTCGTTGTAAAGCCAGTGCTAATAGTTTCTAAGACCTAGTACACTAAAATTTAGAGCACGATGGGAGTGACATAAATGCCTTAGATTATGATAATAATGTTGATACAAATGTCATGTAAGAGATTCTTTGCCCACATAGTGGATGAACATTTGGCCAATAGTAAGTCCCTAGTAATATTTAGGCATCATTAACAATAGGTGACCCTAAATTTCATCCAATTGTCCCATTTTTTGTTGTTATATGTCCTCAGATGCATGCATACTTTCATCATGTTCCCATTAGTAACTAGGAAAAGTTCTATAGTTCCAACAAATGAGTTCTCGAGATCAACATTTTCTTTAAAGATAAAAAGCATTTGAAGGTTGCTGGGAAGGATTTTTTCATATGGGTTGCGAGGCACGATTTGACATATGTAAGAGTATACTCAAAATGTGGACGCTTCTGGCAATGGATATAATTTGTCAAGATAGTTTTGGCAATAGAGTATCATCATTTTACTTATTTCAAATATAATATTTTGATGAAGTATGTGACTTCAGCTAGGTTAATAACATGATATTTTATATCACGAGATGTGTAATGCATCTCAGAGGGGGAAAGTATATATTTGTAGCCGATGAAACTCGTTCACATAAAATTTTTATGATTAACATTTTTTAGTAGTATTAATATATGTTATTACCAAAATTGAAATTATAGATATGAAATGGTCTCAAGTAGCAGCTAATGGCCGGACAAGTATGAGATAGTATAAAACACAATGACAACAACAAACTACTACGAGTACATAAAGTGCTTGTAGCATCCCAACCTAGAGCATTCCACCTTAACTCAAGGTGCTACCGAGGAAAGAGGACGAAAAGCAAAACTGAACTAAAACCCAACAAAAGAAGGGGGGTCACAACTACAACTCATAAGTTCTCAATATAAATATAGATAAATAAAATATATAAAATATCCTACTAAAAAAGTTCTACAAGCACAAGAAATAGTTAATACAATCCTTACATCGAAAGTTCATTAATAAATATCATAACATAAGATGTTCGTACCTAGTAGACAAATTATAAGTACACATAGTAGTACTAATGCCGATTATCTATCAGCACCTCATATTCATACGAAAGTGAACTTAGCTTGCAAAATTTTGAAAATAAAGACGTCAGTCTAAATGACTTATTGAGAATTTATAGATTGGCCGGAATAAAATGGGGAAGGGTTAAAAGAGGAGATATATAACATTGAATCAAGTATAGCATACAAATTTCACAATGGGACAGAAGAGTCAAAGATAATAGCACAGTGATAATTTCAATATCGCACGATAAGAAGGCCAAGAAAACAACCCCAGTCTATTCTTAAAATAGAAAGTCGTAAAGCATGACAAAGTAGTCAAATCAAAATATACTAAATTGGTAGAAAGCTACCACGCAACTTAATAGACTAAAAAAAATATTTGTTGGGTATCCCACCTTATTGCTCCAACGATTTAAACATATATCATAAACTCTTATCCCTCCATATTCATCGTCGAGCAGCCGCTTAAAGGGGACCATAATCACAATATACATTTTATACGATTGACCATATGTTACGAACTGGCTCATAGAACGGCTAACTCCAGATGACCTTGAGACCAAGTCCATTGAAGCGGGATTTATACGAGAGACTAGCCATAATCAGCCCAATGTTGCCTAATCATCTTGCCGATGGTCCCAAGTCCCACGTCCCAACCATAACCATAGTAATAATCCTGAGCCTAAAAGGAAATAAACATTTTCTTCAAAATGCTTAATTCTCTTTTGATATTGATACAAAAGTTTTCAAGCTACACTTAAAAGAACTTTTAGCTAGTATGAATTCATGATATATAGTATTTCAAACATGAAGAGATCAAAACATAACTTGATTTACGAACTAGAATAAGTGTGAGTACACTAGAACGGGCGCAAACGTACTAAACACAGAAAAATGAATATTTTGGTCAATGGTCCTAACGTTGGGGCGCTAGAACAAAATTTTTTTGTCATCATTCTTTCAAAATTTTAGAACTTTGGATTGCCAAGTTAAGAGTTCAACAAGGAATATGAAAGTAAGCATTGGAAAACAAATTAGGTACATGAAAACTATAAATTCTCACATCAGGAGCTCCTCAAAAGGGTCACTATAATCCCGAGGATTCCAACCCCTCATTACCTAGATCACATAAATCTTTTGTTGCTCAACGATTCCATTTCGACAAAGTAACAATATAAACAAGCATGAATAATACTATTGTCTTAGTTCTTATAAGCTTATACTTATTTTGTAAAAGCTCAAATCTTATTAAAAGTTTTATAGCTCAAAGTTTCAGGGTACCCTCCCTAGAGTCTCCATCTCGGACCATTCCATTAACCTAGTATCATTCTTCATCGTTGACGGCTACTTACTGATCTGATTCATCAGAGCTTGCTTCGTCAACTGCCTTTTCTTTTGCTTTAGCAGGAATGAAGGCTGGCACAAAAGAAAAATCGACTTCATGCCAAACCCAACTACTAGAACGTTCCTGTTTTAGTGGGACACTTATTGAGAGTATATATTTCCCTGAAGGGGAACTTTTATAGTAAAATGATTTTTATTGGGTTAAATACAAATTACTCCCCTGTACTGTGTCTAATTGGCGGTTTCCCCCCTGATTGTAAAAAATTGGCAATATCTTCCCTGTATTGTGTAAAATTATACAAAAACAACCTCAATAGGAGGGTAATTAAACACAAATTTGCCCATTTTTTACACAATACAGGGGGGATATTGCCAATTTTTTACAATCAGGGAGGTAATTTATATTTAACCCGATTTTAATTATAAGGAATTGGATTGACTATCCTTGGGTAGGAGTTTACCAACAACAATTTACGATTGGGGAATGGAGGAAACTTCTTATTACCAATTGATCTTCTAATAGCCAGGAACTTCTTCATAGTCTTAATGAAAAGATGAAAGAAAATTTCAAATTGTTGAATGATGAGAGGGCTAAAAGTTGGGAGAGATTGAAAGGAGTGATGTGTGGGAAAATGAGGTAGTTTGCAAGAGCAAGAATTTTCTTCCTATGGTGTAGGCTAAATCTTGAAATATCTTCCAAAAATCCTAAGAAATGTAGAGAGATTGAGGCTATGGTTGAGTAGGATTTTGCATGCAACATGTCTTCCATGTTTTTAGGGGATTTGGTGGCAAGGGGTCGAGAGCTTGTGGAAGAAGAGATATTGCAATATCTGGGTTAGAATGTTTTATTACTTGGCTAGGAATTTTATTGTGATAAAGTTTGAAGTAAAACTTGATTTTGAGGTAAAATTTGCATTCTTCCCTTGTGTACAAGGGCACGTGGTTGGCCATCTATGTATGGGTAGTTTTTTTTTTTTTAAAAAGGAAATTTCTTGTGATATGGAAATGTAGGAAATAAAATTCTTAAGTTCTTGATAGCTGTATTTTGTAATTTGGTACAAAGAAATTATTTTGAATTGTAAGAAAATTCAAAATTTCATAGGAAACTTTTTAAATAAAAGATATATAAATTTTCGGGGATGTTATAGTGCTAGATAGTAGTTTTTATAATGGCATTTATTATATGCCAGAATTTTCATTTCTTGTATGATATATGTATCTTACGTTGGTGTAACTCAAAATATGTAGGTGGTCCTATCACCTTTCATTCATGCATATACCACGAGTCACTTTGTGAGGATTTTTAAAGACATGCTAGATAGAATGATCATGTATGGGGTGATCAAATCATACTTGCAATTTGTTTTTAAGTACATGTAATGTAGAATTGGAGTAAGAAATTTTTTGTGATTGTAGTTTATATGAATACCATATAGCATAGATGCTCTTGAGATGGCAATTGCTAGCTAAATGTACCCTAAGGCCTAAACCTTTGAGTAACATATTGTTCATTGATACGACATGCAACTAATACTAGTAGAACCTACTAACATTTATACAAAATTGCACAAGATTTCCCTTAAGAACATGCAAGTGTGCATTGGTCTTTATATCACAAGGAGTGTGTTACTAATTGGGTGAATATTGAATTAGTATATTGTGCAAAGATTACCCATGCTTGGAGCAGTTGGCATGGATGACGATACATAGGGTGGTATGAGCAAATCACCTACAATTTGTGGAGATGAATTACCGATATGGTAAAGCTCGTGTATGAAAGCAATCGTATACATTAGATATGCTTAATACAATTTTTACATATATTTCTTTTGCATAAATTCATTAAATATAATTTATTATTTTTTTCATGAGCTTTAGGGATCACCATAGATCAATTGCCAACAATGTGTATAACATTGCTGATAGACACTATCTCCATCAAGCACCATCTCCAACACAAGAAATGAATGCCATTAAGGACTTTAGAAGGAAAAGAAGTAGTGCCATGTCTAGGAGCTCTATGGATGGTGACACTATTAGGCCTTCTATAATGCATACACGATATTCCTCCATACGAGTTTACTGGAATAGATATGGAAGGCTCATCATTCAGTAATCCAAACTCATATACCGACTATTCTGTGGCTCAGCCACAACTTGAGAATATCACAATACACTCTATATATGCTAGTTATTAGCCAGTCATACTCCTAGGTTTTGGAGACGGATCTTTTCCTTGGACTGGCATCCACATGATGGGATAATGTTGGAATTCCATAATAGCATCCTCGGTATAATATTTCTAGTACCATTCTCAAATACTACTAAAGAATTTGGAGATTGAGGAGAGTCAAACTCGTCAGCAACATCTAGCTGACAAAATTATGATTATTGGACATAGACTCAACAAATGTAACATATGGTTGTGGCATTGTAGGGTTTTATTAAAGTGTTGATATTGGTGGTGATTGATTTTTAGGCATACTTTAATATTAAATATGTTGATTTCAAAATAACCTTTTGAATTTTGTACATTTCACATATTCAAAGAATAGTGTAAACACGGTATATAAATATATAGCTATATAAAATACTAGAGAATTTTATATATATTTTTTATTTTATAAATATGTAATTTAATTATATATCATTTATTAATATATATATATATATATAAAAGAAAAGGTTGGTTCAAGAAAATAAAAACAAAAAATAAATAAAAGTCATAGCTATGAATCATGATTTCTGCATCAAATTTCAAAAAGATAAAAATAAAATAACAATCTAAAGTTGTGATTTGAACCACGACTTGTACAAGATGGAAAGGGGAAAGAAAAAGAAAAAAAAAAAAAGAAGAAGAAAAAGGTGAAATTTGTACCTTTCATTTATTGAAAAACGAGTGTAAGGCATGGCAAGGAGCCAAGCCTTTTGAACCTTGACAAAAGATGAGTGGAAGTCGCGATCAAGAGCTACTAACTATAAAAATTTAATTATTTTATAGCCATGGTACATTGATAATTATTTTTCATTTGTAAAATATTTATATGATATATGAAGTATGAAACACTTAGTTATTTTAATAACATCTTTTCAAGTGTTATTATCCCTTAATATTGTCACCTTCATATAGTCCCATTATCTATTTAAATTAAATTATGTACATATTTTATATTAAATATATTAATCATATTTTCAATGACTAAATGTGCACAAATTAAGCATTCATTATACTTTAATATAAATAGAATATATAGGTTTTTTAAGTGACTTTAATATATCTAAATTATATTGAATATGTTATACACATCCATCAAGTATGCAATTGACGATATTTTTTTTATTTTGCACAAATGACAAGTAGTCATAAGATAAAATGCAATTTATCCCGCTGTGAAATAAGAAAATAGCAATTTACTCCTTGAGAAAAAAGAGGCAACGTCCCTCATCTGTTTCTTAAAAACAAGCTCAATGACCCCCTCTATGCACTTCTGGTACACACCTGTCCAAAAATGTGATTGAGTTAGTGATTTTAGCATATGAAATGTCAGTTTTGTGACCTATTAAGTAATTTTTAATACAAAGCCAATTTTTATTTCCTTTCATTTTTAACATCCATTGCTTCTCAACTTCTTCTTTCTACCCCGTTTTTTCCACTTTCCCCATCAATTTTGTTCTTTCTTCTTCACTTTACCAAGATGGCTTTCACCTTTTTTCATAGATCCAATCAAACCCAACAATACCTTAATTTGAGGTATGGGTCAACTCAAAGAAAGAAAAGATGAGCTGGAGTAAAAAGAGATATCTGTCTGAGCTTCCTTACTGATGTCTCGATCCAGCACATTTAGATTAGTCCTAGAGGACAGGACAAAACTTCCCTTGGAGAAAGCCAGTCGGAGGGAACTGAATTGGTCATTCCACTATCACTCGTGTCACTTGAAAGCACAAATTATGGTTGTGGAATTGTAGAGGAAGCCTTTTACATGAAGGTTATACTATTGTTGCCAACTCCAACCATGTAACCATTTTTGTTGGTGTAAGCCAAAATGAGCCATTTGGTTTACATATGGGATCCATGTGGTTATATTCAGGCAATGAATTTGTTAGGAAAATGTTAGTGGCTTCTTTGAAAATGAAGAAGATGAGATAGTGTCTTCTGTAGTTGTTTCAAGCACTAGAGTCTCAAGGAAAGATTTGAAAGGTAATTTTGCGTATTTTCCATGGGTATTGTATACCATTCTCCTTGTACCATTGTTTAAACTTATTGGTAGCATTGTCATTAGCTTTAGTGGTAGTAGTTTTGTTTTATTAGTTTCATTGGGCACATTTCATATGCCAAAGTCACTAATTCATTCGTATTTTTGGGCGCGTGCACCACATATGCACAGAGGGGGGCATTGAACTTGTTTTTAAGAAACTTATCGAGAGTGTTGCCTATTTTCCTTATCGAATTCGCTAAATATAAGTCGGCTTTTATTAAATTCAGTTCGCTTTGGATAATTTTGCCCCCTATTTTCACACAACCAACCACTCTATAATTCCCTCCTTCCTTTCTCTTTCTAACCTAAACTCTAACATTCAAAAATTCAAAAAAGAAATAAATAAATAAAAATAAAAGATGAAGAAGAAGGAATTCATAAAAAATTGGGTGTAATCAATTTTCTCGAACTCTTTGGTTTGTTCTTCCTACAAAATTGTAAAAGTACAATTGAAATTACAATTGAAATTAAGGACGAAAATAAAAATAAAATAAAATTAGAAAAAAAAATTAGTTCCACCCTAACTGGGGCGGAACTTATCTCTGCCAAACAATGAGTGGAGTTTATAAGATGCTGCCATCATTTGCCCCGCAAGATGCTGTTCAACCATTGGCACCCAAACAGAGGCAATTTTCTTTTTTTTTTTTTCATTTTTGTTTTTCTTACCACGATTTTCGAATTTTGATTGTAATCTAATCTACTTGTATTACTGCAATTGGATTATGGAGAAAAAGAATTATTTTTGGATGCTTTTTTTTTCCCTCCTCTTTTTTTTATGAATATTGTTTTTAGATGCCTTGAATGTTAGGATTTAAGAAGAAAATAAGAAGAGTGAAATATGAGGAAGGAGGTGGTTAATTGTATGGGATTAGGAACAAAATTGCTCAAAGTGGTATAAGATTAGGAAAAATTATCTATATTTAGCACGACTCTTTTCTTATTATTATTATTATTGGGGGGTGCCTTTTGCAGAGCGTAAATTACTAATGCAGAGCAGTTGAAAATTTTTTGTATGAACACTCGCCCATCTAATAACTATCTATTTTTGAAATTTTATTACATTTCAACGTAATATTACAAAATTTTCAATGTTTACAACATGAATGGGTTAATTTTGAGCAAAATTCTTCTGGTAGTGAGATAAAAAAATTAATTTTGAAGCAAAACGCAAAAAATAAAAAAAAAGAAAATTTTTTTTTGAGTTGCGCCCCCATAGGCACATAGAAGGGCAGGTTGCGCCCATGGGAGGCGCGTGGAACAGAAGGTTGCGCCCCGCATGGGCGCAATTTTCACCCCTTTGGCGCCTTTGGAGGGCGCCAACAATTTTTTTTGTCTTTTTTTCTTCCTTTGCGCCCGCAGCGGGTGTAAATGAAGGCGACCTGCGCCCACGAGGGGCGCAATGTTTCGGTTCTATGGGCCCGCAATGGGCGCAAGAAACATGTTGTTGCGCCTGTCGCGGGCGCAAGCAGAAAAAATCTTTTTTTTTTCTTCATTTAAATCAATCGATTTTTAACGAAAAATTTTCTAACGAATGCACAAACTATAATCTTAAATCGTTACTAAGGTATTAATACGAAGATTCGGCGAAAAGTTAACGAAATATCGTTCCCCTAATTTTAACTAGGCCCAAATTGACTTTAAGGAAAAATACAGCAATAAGTCTCGGCCCTCACCCTCCGCTACCAACACAGATTCCCATTTTTTTCTTCAATTCGGGTCGCATCGGAAATTTTTCGATTCGGGTCATAATTCGGATTCACAAAAAAAAAAAAAAAAAAAAAAAAAAAAAAAAAGAAAAGGATTTTTCAAAATACAACTTGAATAAAAGAGAAATAAAAAACAGCAAATATATTTAATAGGAGAGGTAGGTTGGTTGTTTAAGGGGCAAGGGTGTTTATTTTGTTTTGTTAAACTGCTCTGCAAGATAGTAAAAGTCGCTCTGCAAATATCATTTCACTTATTATTATTATTATTATTATTTTTACTCTGAGAGGGGAATTAGTACTTTTCCATTTTTCACATGGGGTAAAATGCATTTTATCTAGTGGTCATAACACTATTTTATATTATTTCCATTTTTAGCCTTCACCACCGGGGATGGAGTAACAAAAAAGTCAATTCAGGTATATACCAAATTATTATACTAAATTTCCAATTCGTCACATCGACTCAATGTTAATTTCATAGCTGTCTCTTCTTTCTTTTCACCCTCACCTTCCTCTCACTTCTCGAGGAGGAGAAAACCTCCGCAAACACATTACACAGACACATAAATACAAATCCTTACATCTATAGCTGGTTTAGGACATCAAGTGATTCGTGGGTCTGTTGTTCATTATCGGCTCAGGTCTCTCCAATCCTCATCTCTGTATTATCTCTCTCCACTTTCACTTCCATTTATTTCTATGATTACATGTTTTATATGCTTAGATGTGCAGAGTTTTGTAATGGGTTTCTTACTCTACATCTATGTGGATCTTTATCGCTTAATCCCAAGGTTTTTGATTTATTAACCTGTTAACATTTCGTTTATACGTATGTTTCAGAGGCTTTTTGATTTTCTTCGGATCTTTCAATTGTTGTAAACAATGGTTTTGGTCTGTATGTCGTATTTGCTGCTCTATTTTTTTCGGCATTTTTCTCTCTCTCTAAATAGATTGACCATGGGTTTTGTTCTGCAGGCTGCCTGACCTCTCCTTACTTTTATTAATTTTTTTTTTTCAATTTTTTGTTTATCGGAAACAAATAGATGATCTCAAATTTGAGTCTTTCTTTCTTTTTTCTTTCTTTCTTTTTTTTTTTTTTTTTTCCTTTTTTTCCTCTAGTATTTGAAAGCTGAACATTTTGCAGTATTTAACTTTCTACCTTTCTTTGTGTGTGGATGGGTTTATCTTATCACACAATGCATACCTTGATAAGGAAAAATGGGAAGGAATACACAGATTTTGATTTGATATTTCTGTTTTGGGGTTAATTAGGCTGAGTGAATACAAAAGAGATTAATTGATTTTCATGGTGATACTGTGTTATTCATTAATGGAGTCTTAATAAGAACCAATCATTTACCTCAACTTTGATCTTGGCAACTAGCTTTTCCGCCTCTACAAGGTAAAGCCAGGAGCAATAAGACATTTTCCTTCTCACAGATGTCTGCGAGTGGTGATCTTGCTGTCTAGTTGTGTTGTTGCCTTATGTTTCTGTAGTCTACTTTAAGCATGTATCTATATGTAAATTATGTTTTCAGTTGGTTAATTTTGATCTTTCTAATTGTCAAACAATGGTTGATCCCATCTGATTTTGTAAAATGATGATTTTCTTTTATATCAACGATGCATCTTTATTAACAAAGTTGCGGTAAAAGAGTTTGGCCTGAAGAAAGTTGCAGGCATTGTCAAGATCGAAAAACCTTTTATTTATGACGATGCCATACCAAATCTTTCAACTACCTTTGACTTGTAACGAAACCCACATGAATGGCTTTAATGATTCTATACTTTTTACTATGTCATATTTTTGTTATTATATGACACCCCGTGCTCCCCTATATTCAAGGTGCACTCAAGAAAATTTGCACCGTTTTCTCTTGAACATGGCTACCATATGTTCTATTTTCTTTTAACACGTAGCATATATATTTTATTGAAAAAAAGAGATGGTCATAATTGCTGTAGTTGAAATATTCCTTTGAGCACCAGATTTCGAATATTTCATTAATGGTTACCTATCGGTCATGGACCCACCTGTGTCTTCTCTTTTTTGAAAATAGATAACTCCAAATTTGATTTGTTGTTTCTGTAGTAGTTGGGAGCTGCATTTTTACATGTGGTGTTAATTTTCAATTTTTTTTGTATATTTCTACGGCTTGTGCCCCTTGACATTGTGTTTCTTTTTGTGCGATTGGGCATAGCTCTTCCGAGTTGAGACATGCATATCTGGCATTCTAATGGTTATAGCAGTCTAAGGAGTCATGGGAAGTAATCCACAGATTTTGGATTTTGATTTTCCTTTGATTGGCCTATATTATACCAAAAACATGTTTAACCTAGTTGCCCAAGAATCAATCATTTACTTCAACTTTGGGCAGCAAGTTGCTCTTCCAACTCTATGAGCTATAGCCAGGAGCAGTAAGTTATCATTCTTCATATAGTTGTTTGAAAGTGGTGATTTTGCTGTATGGTTGCGTTGTTGCCTTACATTGGCTGTATTCTAGTTTAAGCATATATCGTATGTGTAAAATATATGCTGGTTCTGTTTAATTTTTCTGATTGTAAAAGAATTGTAAGACTCATTCTGGTTTGTAAATGGATGATTTTCTTTCATATCATCATTCATCAATGCATCTTTATTGGCAAAATTGTAGTAAAAGAGTTTTGACACGGTAAAGTTGAAGTGATACTCAAGATCTAGAAACCTTTTATCTTTGACAATGTTATAACATCCGTTCGACTACCTTTGACTTGTGAAAAAAAATCACGTGATGACTTTAATGATTCTAGACCTTTTACTATGTCATGTTTTTCTTGTTATATCCTGCCCCAGCTCCCTTGTGTTGAAGGTGTGCTCAAAGATTTGCACCATCTTTTCCTGTAACATGCTATTTATGGCCATCATCTTTTGGCATTTTGTTTTGCCACATAACATCTCCTGAAGCATCTGTATTTCAATAAAAGAGAGATGGTCATACTTGAAATCTTCCTTTGAGTGCAAGATTTCTGGACTAAACTTTGTTCTGAATGTATCTATTGCTGTTATTATCTTTTATTTTATTTTGTGATTGAAATTCTCGTGATTTATTTGCCCTTGCACGAGGACTATTGTCGAAAAGCTAATGACCAGTTTCCATTAATGATCTTTCATTGTCGAACTGCCAATATCTACTAAACTAGTGTTTCTGTGTGCTCATATCTTTTATCTTCTAAATGCTTTGTGATGTGAATTAACTGTTGCTTATTTGCATCTATTTGACACATAGACATGCATTCATTCATATATAATGAACACGTGCATACATGTATGCACACGCATATATACATATTGGTACAGCTAAACTTGCAAAATATTGAGATTGACAAGAACACTCGGTTATTACTTCAGCTACATTGATAAAATTGAAGTATCAGAAATCACCATTCGTTTGCTCCTGAAGCAATAGTCATTCTTTTAATCTTTTGTTTTCAAATGGTTAATCCTTTACTGCAATCCCTCCCGCGCTCTCTGTGGAGGTAGTGTTTATGAATGTGTTATGCATATACGCAACCATTCTCAGATGGAAAGAAAGAAAATGCTGCTGTTTGCATATTCATGTGTCTTCAACAAAAAAGCATGTATATGTATGTGTCTGTAGATCTTGATAGAAAATTCTTTTTGCTGTGTCCTTGTTTTTGTCTTCTATCATGATTCATGGTCGGTTTTCACACTTTCTGGACTTGTATTACCTCGAGAGGGATATGCAGTTTTATTTTTTCCAACTACAATTAATCTTGAACCCTTTGGAGAAATAGAGAATTATAATGGCAAGTGAATTGGAATTTCTTCCTTTCTGTATTGACAGTTGTTGAAGCTGTTCTTGGGACAAAAGATTCAATATGCTCATGACCTTCTAGTAGGTTAGATTGTCAAGATTTTCATGAGTCTGAAAACTTATCCAAGATGAAAGGCATATGATTTTATGATCATGTTGTAGGTGCTTAGGTGGTGAAGGAGAGAACGATGCTGCCACAGTCCTTAAAACTCACCATCAAGTTGAAGAGTGATAGAAACATCGAAAATTCATTGACTATTGCTGATCACCCGAGTAACATAGAAGGAGAACAGAGTGCCTCAAATAGTTCTAATCTTCCGGGCAGCCTGAAGACCAACTCCCCAGATCGAGTAGATATTAATTCTGCAAGAGGATTAGAAAATCATAACTCGCAAGATGAAGAAAATCCATCTGAAAATTCGAACTACCAATTGGTGCTTTATGATCCTAGTGTCAATGGTGCTGGTGAAACTGAAACTGAAACTGTCATAGATCCGATTGATTATCGACCTCCATCTTTTCCGAGGCAACATCCCTTTTCAAATCATACGCCAAGAGTTTTGCCATCAGTGGGGGCCTTCACCGTTCAATGCGCCAACTGTTTCAAATGGAGGCTCATTCCAACAAAGGAAAAGTATGAGGAAATACGAGAGCATATTATAGAACAACCCTTCTTCTGTGAGACAGGTCGAGAATGGCGACCTGACTTATCATGTGATGATCCACCTGACATAACACAAGATGGCAGTAGGCTTTGGGCGATTGACAAACCTAACATTGCTCAACCGCCTCCTGGTTGGCAACGACTTCTGAGAATCAGAGGTGAAGGAAGCACAAAGTTTGCAGATGTGTAAGTTTCTGTTTGTTTTATTCGTGTTTGTCTGATCAAAGTAGCCGTTACAACTTTGATCTGATTCTTGGAAAACTTATGCCATGTTGGGATCAAGGAATTCAGGTGAGGAAAATACGAGAAAAGTATATGTAGAAAAAATAAGGCATAAAGTTACATCATTTGAATTGTTGGGGCCGGGAATCCATAGTGTTTTCCATCCTAAGATCCAAGATCCAAACAGAGGGTTCAAGTAATGCATTACTGAGGATAACCAATATTTTTGACAAAATAAACAGAGGGTTCAAGTAATGCATTACTGAGGAAATGTGTGTACAGGAATTTTAGACTAATTTAGTACCTCTTTTATTATGAAACATCAATACTAATGACTGTCAAAATGCATTAGTAGTCATTTAATATGGATAGTGTTCTATCTCAGCGTGATGTTTTGAACTTTAAGAACTATATTCTTGAAAATAAGATTGAAGGATAAATCGACAAGAGGTATGGTCAAGCTGAAATTGGAAAAAATATCACTTTCATATCAAGTTGTTGGAACAATTTTTATGACAAATCATAAATTTTCTGAACGCAAATATAATTACTTTTTATTTCTTTCTTTTATCAATCTATAGTTTGTTGAATAATTTTTTTTTCTCAGGAGTTGCTTTGAAAGAAAAAAATACAGCAGTTTTACCTTTTCCTGATCTAGATAACCAGCTGAGAGGCTTTCATTTTATGGCTAGTCTTACTAATGTTTTCGATTCTCTAGCTTTCTTGATATCAGAAGTACGTTATGTAGGCTACAACTGTCAATAGTTTATCTGATCACAATAGTCAAGCCAGCTGCAAAAAGGGAGAAACAATAAAATGTTGTGAATATTTACTACAGTCGGATGAAACATCGTGCGACTTCTAAAAGTGATTCCTTTATGGGACTGGATTTGCTCTCCCTTGACTTAACTCTAACAAGCTTAGTGATGGTGAAACTTAATTTTCCGAATCCTTTTGTTTCCTGCATCAAGTATTGTTGTAATTTGATTAAAATAATTGTGATAATGTTCATAATCATGGTAAAGAAGTGATTGCCCTCTAATTTTATGTCATCTTTTGGCGAATCTTTACAGGTATTATGTTGCGCCAATGGGCAAGAGACTTCGTTCCATGGTGGAAATTCAAAGGTATAATAATCTCTTAAATACCACTTATGCATAGGTCTATGAAACGTGTTGAACTGTTGATAGCTGTATGATATTAGAAATGTGGATCCATGTCTTCCTCACACTGGGATTTCATGATTCTATCTTTCAAGATACCTTGACCAACACCCGGAGTATATAGAACAAGGAGTTAGATTGTCACAGTTTTCCTTTCAAATCCCTCGACCTTTGCAAGATAACTATGTACGAAAGCGTCCTGCTCGTCCTGCACCTACATATGAGGCCGGTGATCATCGATTGTTGGAATCTTCTCCTTCAGAAGGTGACTTGAAATTTTACTTCAATTTGACATCATATTTTAAAACTTTTGCATCGAACCCAAAATGGAAGCAAAGTTCATTAGTTATCTTGGCTGGTATTTGCATAATACGTATTTTAATCATCTATGTGTCTACGAAATGTACTTAGAGGGTGTTTGGGTGAGCTCATAAACTCTTAATCATCTATGTGTCTACGAAATGTACTTAGAGGGTGTTTGGGTGAGCTCATAAACTCTTCAAACCTTCTTTCAAGATGTTTAAGAGCTTATAAAACTTCATAAGTTGTTTTGGCAAAGTTTTTTGCGAAAGATCTAATTAGCTCCTTAAATAAGATGTTAGGATTTTATGAGCTCTTTAAAAAAAGTAAAGAGTTTCTAGTTTATTTTCAAGACCTTAACATGCGCTTTCATTACATGTTAATTACTAAATTGCCATAACTAACATCTTATAAGTTTAAAGATCTTATTTCATCTAGATGCTTAAACAACTTATTTCTAAAATAAGATCTAATATCTTATAAGCTCCCAAAAAATTTTGTAAAATGTAGGAGTTTATAAGTTTCAAATAAGGTTAGCCGAACACCTTCTAACAAAGAGCATGTTAAGATATTAAAAATAAGTTTGTACCTCTGTACTCTTTTAAGAAGAATTTATAAGATTCTGATATCTTATCATAGAAACTTATAAGCTCTTTCTTAAAATGAATTTACCAAACACTTTGTCACATCTTATAAGTTTTCAAACATCTAACATAATGTTTCGAAGAGCTTATTACCTCAATTGTTGTAGCATCATTTATCTTCTTCCTAACTATTAGCTTGTTAAAGAAATGATGCCCCGCGTTTGAACTAAAAACGACGACTCTATACTATTTTGACTAAATTACATGTGATACTGAAACTAAATACCATATATGTGATTAAAGTTTGATCCTCAGTCGATAATTCAACTTTATGTATTATGCAGTTCGTCGTATTACATGGATAGGTCCTGATGCAAATGTGGACCTGCCGCAGAACGGTCAAGGGCTTTCGACCAGCTATTTTGAGTCTCCTAATTCGGAGCGATCAGCTAAGAAGAAAAAGACACCATCTAAACGGAGGAGTAACGTCGACTTAGCTAATAACCAAAATGATGTAAAAGTGGAAGAGTCTGGTGGATATGATGTCTGAAATTCTATGGAGCTCATGTTGAAACCTCGTTTGCTGTCTAAGGTCGTGTTTGTAGTATTGATGACTCCATGAAGGAACTTATGGATTATGGAACTGTTCAAAGCTTTGGCAATTTTATGATCTTTGGAAATTATGAAAAGTGTATATTGTATAGTTGTAAGAAAATTGTTTGTCTTTTGTGTCGCTTAAGTTTCCTACTTCCTAGGTACAAAAGATTATGCTGTCTAGCCTTGGTTTTACATTATTTTTGGGGATAATTCCCGAAAACCCTCGGGGTTTAGCCTATTTACAAGAAAAATCCAAAAAAAAAAAAGAAAAAATTAAATTAAAAAAATTCCCTGAAGTTTGATAATTCCTTACGTGTTGCAGGAGTCATTAGTCTTCGTTATTGATTTTGTTGACGTCAACTCTAAATAATATGGAAAACTTGAATTTACTGTTGTATATGTACTACTCAGCAAAGGGATGAAATCAAAATTGTCCTTGGGCTAATTTGTAACAGTTTTCATGCCCTAGGTTATTATATTAATATTTGTTTATATATATTGCATTTGGTGATTTAAATATCTTAAAGTTATTAATTAAATGTAAATTTATTACAATTTATACTTAAAATGAATGTCTAAATCTTATTTTACATTTTAAAATTATAAATCATACTTAAATTCAAATTTAAATAACTAGAAATAAAAAGTTAAAAATCTATTAATGTTGTGATGTTCTCAAAATTAAATTACTAATGCATATATAGAAAGAATAACATTCTTAACAAAGTCACTGACCTTCTAATATAATTATATAGCTGGAAAATTATTGAGTAAACTAAACCTATACACCTTTGAAAAGTAAAATTATCAAATCTTTTATCTTATTTCTAAATTACTAACATATCCCTTCTAGAAAATGTTTCCATTCTTGCCAAATTAGCTCTTCATATTTGGATGGGGGTGATGATGAAAAGGGGAAAGAAAAACAAAAAAGGTGCTCTTTATATTGAACACCAGAAAGCAAACAATGCAAAATGGCATCAATTCCATATAACATTTCCCCACAAAACAGCTGTCAGCTGTCCTATGCACCCGAACTATTATCTACCACTGCCATAAGCTTCATTACCTTAAATCTTCTCCTGATTTTACCTTTCATCCACAATTCAACCACAAAATGCCAGTCCCAACAATCACATTCAAAATTCAAAACCTTAGCCATTTCTCTTTAGCTCAGAATGTAAAAAAGTTCTCAGGCATCACATATAACAAGTGAGGAGAGAAGAGGATCGGCAGCTCCACTAATAGTCGCACCCTCGTTTTTAACATGCAACAAATATTTCACTGCTCTTTCAGTGATAGCTTCGCCCGGGAACAGCACTGGAATCCCGGGAGGATAAGGACATATAAGCTCCCCGCATATTTTACCAAGACTGTCCTCGATTCTCACTTTTGTTTTTTGTGCAAAAAAAGCATCTCTAGGACTCAAAACCATGTTGATATCATTAAAGACTGCTAAATTTGCGACATCAGTTGCTTTTTTACCTGATCCATTAGTTGGTAAGAAAGTTGCCGATAGATGCTTCAATCCTGAGACAAGTCTCAAAACATGCTCTCTCTTTGTTCCAAGGTTAAATGCTAACGTAATAGAACAGGTCCCAACAAGCTCTGAAACTACCCCAAAATCCCTGCATAAGATATCGTCGGCTTCAAAGCCAGAAAGACCGAGTTGCTGCACGCCAACAGTCAGCCGCAAAGGATCAATAACAGGAAAGTTGGGAAAGTTCAGAATGTCGATGAGTGACATTCCGGGTATTCTTTTGATCATGCTTTTTGCTTCAAGAGCTAATTCGATAGCATTATCGAAAACAGTTCCCTGATTATCACTTAGTTGAGCTCTAGCAGCATCTAGTGATGCTAGCAACAAATAACTTGGGCTGCTGCTTTGAAGTGCTTGAAGGCACCGGCATATCCTCTCCCTGTCGATAAGATTACCAGAAATATGCAGCATTGATGCCTGTGTAAGAGAGCATAGCATTTTGTGAGTCGATTGCACAACAAGATCGGCCCCTTGAGCGAGAGCCGAGCTTGGCAGCTGGTGGTGGAAGCCAAAGTGAGCACCGTGAGCCTCATCAACAATTACTGGGATCTTATGATTGTGACACAGCTTTGAAATTGCACCAGTATCACTGCATATGCCATGATAACTAGGTGAAACGACCAAAACAGCAGCTGGTTTTCGACCCTCCGTCTCTAGCTCCTTGATTGCTTCCTCTACCTGTTACACAGCCATCTGTGATTATCAGAAAAAATAATTCTTCAAGCAGATAAAGAAGATTCATTCTTGGCACAGGCAAATTGTTATGGTATTATGCTAAAAGGGCGTCAGCAAGAGCTTTTACTTCGGAGAAATGAAAAATTGTAAAGAACTTAGGAGTTGTTTTTCACTTTGAGCTTATTGCTTAAATTCAGAAATTAAATGCAGAACCTACTTCCAAGCACTTTAGACAACTAAAATTTCGCCTAACATCTAATAAACACCTTTTTAAGTTATTGAGAACACTGCCTAAGTCCAAACTGTATACTGAAACAATGTAAAGATGTGGTTCACGAAAACTGTGATAATATGTCGCTTGCCTGTGAAGTAGTGATGTCACCGGCAATGTCCCATTCAGGTTCATACTGAGGAATAATATACTTGGGTATGACCCCAGATAATACCATTGCAGATACTGCAGAAATGTGAGAATTTCGAGGAAGAATGAGAGTATCTCCAGGTGAACAAGTTGCCATTATTGCTGCTTGGATTCCACACGTACTGCCACCGACAAGGAACCATGTCTCTAATGCTCCAAAAAGTTTGGCTGCCTCTTTTTGTGCTTCTAAAATAGGCCCCTCAGGAGCAAAAAGATTATCGAGCTCTGGAAGTTCTGGTAAGTCGTGCAGAAACGGTCTCACACCAATCAGCTGAGTCAATGACAATGGAGCTGCTTGTCCTCTGTTATGCCCCGGGAAGTGAAAACTGGCTGCATTTTCTTCTGCTGAAGCTTTTAGTGCATGAACCAGAGGAGGGAGTCTACAATCCCCAACTTTCTGAGAACCACTGCAGATGACATTCTCTTTCAAGTCAAATTTTAAGACTTCACATTGTCCCTTCTGTTCTTGCTTCTTCCCTGATGCAACGCGGTACCTTTCCTGCAATATATGAAGAAATATGAACATCTCCATATAATTGAAGTTTGATCCAGTGAAATCAATAATCAAACACTTACTGGCAAGATACATCAGGTGAAATATATATATATATATATACACACTAACAGATTAAAATATTAACTAGACTTAGTGACTTTCATCAATCAGCATGATATTTGGACACAATTATCATGCTAACCAGTGTTTAGTCAGTCCATTCAAGAGTCCACTTGCAACGACAAGGGGGAATTAAATAGTTCAAGTCTTCAAGGCTAACGTCACCTGTGTGCTACATTCACTCATTTCATAAAGGCTAAGCACATATAACAAATGGTCGTGAAGAACTCGTCAAGACCTTTGATAGCTCTAAGCAGCGATCAGCATGTAGGAATGGATTTGGATGGAGAAGGGATTAGCGTTGGAATGGAATCAAGAAAATGACAGTATTAGAATCTCTTATACCTGGCATGCTAAGGAAATAAGGACTTGAACTTCTCCAAGTGACTTCATTCATGTATTTTGTAGGTGCAAATGAATGGTAGGAATTGGAAGAAATTGAATAAATGATTAAAACACCCTTCATGTAAGAAATTTTATTATAAAATATTAATTTAAATATAATATGCTGATTAGATATGTAAAAATTATTCATTAACGTTATAATTACTATCACATAATTATATTCACTATTTTATACAAAAAATATATATTTCCATTAAATATTAGATACTTATTACTAGATAATATATATCAACATTTATTAAATATAGTAGTGTATGATATACGTTAGTGTATATTGGATTGCATATAAATATAGATTACATATTTAAGTTTATAAATATATAAACAGATACACATTACATAATTTTAAATGTTATAAATGATTTATACTGCATTTTAACAATACATTCTGGACTTTACACTGATATTCATCAAAGACAAAAAAAATAAATAAATAAATACATTTGAAGGCATATAGATGTTGATATATCATATTATACGCAATTACATATATCAATATATATGAATATCTAGTATACCTAATATAATATATAACACCATTAAAAATAAACTCAATGAGTATAATATAAAGCTAGATTTATCTTAGATTAAATTATATATCACCAAATGTGTGTATGGCTTTGCATATATGAAAATAGATTATACAAATCCAATATAAATATCAACAACTTTAGAAATAAAATAAAATATTAAATATGCATTTTAAACATATATTTTGCCTTGCACAAAAGAAAGCTCCATTGATGCTACTTAGAAGAAATTATTGAGGTGAAATTAACATGTTAGAATCTCACATCGGAAAAATATAAAGGTCTTGGTCTCTTTATATGGTCCTGGGCAATCCTCACCTCATAAGCTAGCTTTTGGGGTTGAGTTAGGTCTAAGTTCCATTTTCTAACATGGTATCAGAGCCAATCCATTCCTGATGTTGGGCTATTAATTGTATATTTCATATTATTCCATACTCCAGATATTCATTCCTGGGTATGTGTTGTTTGTCCACTCGTTTCATATTATCCCACGCTCCAGATGTTCATTTCTGGACGTGTGGGGGGTGTGTTAGAATCCCACATCGAAAAAATATAAAGGTCTTGACCTCTTCATATGGTTCTAGGCAATCCTCACCTCATAAGCTAACTTTTGGGGTTGAGTTAGGTCTAAGTTCCGTTTTCTAGCATAACAACCCAACCACTGTTCTTGAGAAATTGGGAACACTTAATACACATTGCCCAGAATTGTTCCTGAACGCCAAAATTCAAAGACAATCAAACTCTTCTATAGAATAATTTTCGACTGCATATTTTTATCCTTTTTTTGGGCGAAAAAACATCCAGAGCTAACAGAAAATCAATCAATCCGAATGATAAAAGAGAACAATATTTTCAGAAACCCACCTGTGAAACACAAACTCTTGGTGTTTTCTGAATCTTGAAACTCCAGTTATTGCCAATAATTAAACTAAAGCTCTGCAAACAGACTATGATATAGTCAGACTTATTCTTATATCAATGTGAAATGATGAAAATGAAAAACAAAATGTGTTGAGGAGGAAGGCCTTGCTCACCATATCCAGAAGGAAAGCGGAGATGCCTCTTGGCTTGAAGATTCAAATGTTTTCTAACAGGATTATTGCTTTCTTTTGTGGACTAGTAATTGTCTGATTCCTGTTGGGATAATGGGTTTGGCAAAAAAAAAAATCAGCCCTATTATAAAAAATAACAAGCCCAATATTGTATCAAATGAGGACAATGCAAGTTCAAACTCAATTGACACTCATGTCTGAATTCGACCCGTTACAGGATTTGGATCCATTAATATTGAGTTTGCATTTCATAAAAGTTCGATCAAAATATTAGTAAATATAATATTATAATTAAAATATATGTACACATCATTTAGAAAATCAAACACCTCAAAAAATATAAAATTCTCATTATTAATTATAGTGTCACGTGTATTACATTTTATTTAAGGGCTTTTATTAATATTATATATAATATTATTATTTTAATGAAAATATTATTAAAATTTAGATTCGGATCTTTAATTGATCGGATCACTTAATCCTATATGTATTTTTCTATTTCGGATGACGAATATATGTAATTGAATATGATTCAGCAAATATGTTAATCGGTTAAAGTTTTAAAAATCCTAACTTTCGAATTAGATTCGGATAAAATCAGCCTTAACTAACATTGTGGATTGGTTGAACTTCTAATCCAAGTACGATTCACAATTTAGGATCTTTACCGATTAAAAAATCTATATTTTGTTTGAATAAATCCAACTACAAATATCTATAATTCGAAATAAATAAATCATATGTGAAATCATTAAGCAATTCTTTATTTAAGGATGACAATAGGGTTGGGCAGGGATGAGACTCGGGGAGTGCATTTCCTGTCCCCTTCCTCGCCTCTCAATTCTTTCCCTATCCCTCGCCATCCCCAGTTTAGGGACAATTTTCTTCTTCATCCTTATCCCCTCCGTGCTCATAATTTCCATTAAGTTCTTTCACCAATCTTCATTCTCCGCACATGCCAAAACCTGCAAATAGTAGTAACATGGTGTCAAAAAGATAAATTCACAAAAATAAAATGTTATTAATTATTAGTTAGTGTTAGAAAAAAAGTTATTTCGTATTGTGCTTAAAATAACATTAAAAATTAATTAAAAGTATTTTCTTATATAATAAAAAATTAATTTAATTTAAAAGTGTACAAGGACTGGGACCAGCTATAATTTTAGGAATTTTCCTCGAGAAAGTGAGGATGGGGATGGTGGGAAAGAAAATTTTTCTGTTCATATCCCCATCTTCAGTCGGGACGCAAAAATTCTCTTCTATTCCCATCTTTCTTGTTGCCTCATTCTTGTCGCTGACGGGTGGGCCCCTGGTGGGAATTCTTAAACAATTGCCATCCAAAATTTGATCTATTAAGAACTCGAATCTGAATTCCAATAATAACTTTTATTAAATATATGTAGTTAAATTACATTTTTTTATTTGTATAAACATAGCCAGACTTCAAAATAGTAATAGTGAACTTTTATATGAATTTTTTCCTCTTTTTTTTGCTGGTGCTATTTTTACTTTTTCGAGTTTCTATTTTCTCAATTATATTGCAAATTTATAGTTTGGAAATGCACCCATTTTCTTTGCATTGGGATGAAACAAGAGATATAAAGAAAAATATAGGCTAAAACAAGAGATATAAAGAAAAATAAATACTAGACTAAATTAGTAAAGAAAACCTTTTCATCTGTGTATAAGACTTAATAGAAGTCCACAAAAGTTCTTTGGTCATCCTCGCATCCTCTTTGCTTGAGTGTGTTTCTAATGAGAAGATAACTACATATTTTGGAATTGTGTATATCACACAGAAGAAGTCAAACTTTTCACTGAATTATAAAGGTTAATTCATGACATGAAAACATAAAAGAGAAGAAATAATGGTCCCAATCTTGCCTCATTTCCCGGGTGGATGGAAAATGAGTACACGGAGAATTAGATTCTCATGGATATTTGTGGGTACCCATGATAAATTAAAATATTTAACAAAATTTAAAAAGATTATTTTAAATGAAACTTTGAAAATCATAATATAAAGCTTTTAAGTAAACTTCTTTTTTTTTTTATAGATAAATGTAATTTCATTAAGCAAAATAACCATGAAATTACAATGGAAAGACAAAAAGAAAAACACAACATAAAAACTAAATATTCAACTAAGCGACTTAAACAATAGAAACTCTAAAAAGAAGCTAAAAAAACCACCGAAGTTGAAAGAGGAAGAATAGGAGGGTATGAAACGCTTTGACCACCGACGCGAGAGATCTCAAGTCTTCCGAGGGGTTCTTTTTCACAAAGAAAGAGAATAAAATGATGATTCATTGCAATTTTTGTAGAAAAATGGCTTTGAAAAATACTTCTAAATAGAGTTTCTTCTTCATTCTTGGTATTAAAAACATAATACTGCACACCAAAATTAAATGATAGATTTGAAGAATGTGAAGGAGAGGGAAGTTGAAGAATGAGAAGGAGAGGGAAGTTGAAGAATGAGTGGGGGACATAGATGATGTGGTGAAGAAATTGTGGAGAAAAAGGAAAAGACAAAAATATTAAAAAGGAGAAAAAGATCTCTGGAGAGAGATCGGACACCGTGGAGATGACAGCCGGCTCCATGGCGCCGAGCGGGTGAGATCTCCAAGATGGAGAAGAAAGCAGCAGTTCAAAGAAAAGAAAGGAAGAAGGGCGCCAACCCTAGGTGAAAGATGGAAGAGACCAGAGAGAGAGAGTTCAGTGGAGAAGATTTTTTATTAAACTTCACACAAACAATAATAAAATCTGACATAAAGAAGAATTCAACATAATCAACAAGTAAACAAAATAAGGATAAGGTTATATATACGGGTATATGTGTAGCTATTTATATACTGACGTATTGCAGATACTCGTGGGTGTACGGACTTGGATACCCATCCCTGCCTCATACATTAAAGGGGGAGAAAAAAAAATTCTCATTTTGTCCTTGCAAGCAAAATATTGTTCCCCATATCTATAATAAGCAGGTAAATTCCCTCATAGGTATATACTTAAACGGATAAAATCGCCATTCAAAAGTGTACCTCTGTAGATCAATATATATTTTTTCTTATTTTTCAAAATACAAAAATGATGGTGAGGGACATTAACACCCACAATTATTTCAAGACTTTAACACAAAAGTACCGTACTGAAAGGGTTCTACAAAACTTTACAAAAATTAAAAGGGATTTTTCATGATATTCAAATTGAATTTAAACTAATGAACTTAAATAATATATAAACACCCTGGTTCAATACGTGGCATTAAAACTTATATATGAGAAATAATAAATGTAAACTTGAGGTTCAAGAATTTTTTTTGCAGCTCAAAGGCTAACGCCTAACAGCCCATTTGTTTATGTTTACAGAAACCATTTTTCTATTTTTTGCGATTTACATGAAAAGTGGATCAAACTGTTTATCTATTTTTCAGTAGAAATATCACTTATTTTTATTTACACATGTTTCTAAACCCATAATATGATTTTATTGTCTTATTTTTGTATAAATATACATCTTGTAATATATTTTTCTTATAATCATTATACATTTGTATGCTATCCATCAAATTGCAATAAGCTAACATCTAACATATGAGATTATATTTAACTATTTTATATAGCACAGGACTGAAAACCTAAATAGACCCTATGGTTTGGGACTATAACTGCATTTCTCATACTTGTCAACAATAAGAAGTACCACATCAAACATGGATTAAAATAAATATTACAAGTTTCTCTTATTTAATATTTATAATATCTCTAATCGATCTTTTGAGCTTAATTGATCATTCTGCAAGGATTAATGACAACAATGTTTTTAAATTTTGCTTAAGTCTTCAACCATGATTATCTAGTGGCTCATCTCACATACAACTATTGAAGTAAGGAGAGGATCAGAAGCCCCAACTATATAACCACCATGACTTTTGATTTGTTGCAAATAATTCAGTGCTTCCTTAGTGATCACTTCCCCAGGGACAAGTACTGGAATTCCTGGTGGATAAGGGCAAATAAGCTCTCCACAAACTTTTCCAGAGGACTCCTCAAACTTCATTTTCATCTTTCTTGCGAAAAAGGCCTCTCTAGGGGTCAAACTCATGACAGGATTATCAGATGGAGCTTTATGTGCAATAGTAAACTTCTTGATTTCACTGTTTAGTTTCGGACAAGTGGCCGATAAATGCTGTAATCCAGACACGAGCCTCTGAACATGCTCACTAGTCGTCCCCAGGCTAAATGCAAGAGTAATAGAATTCGTTGTAAAAAGTTCAGGAACAATTCCGAGATCATTATCCAATATTTCATTCGCCTGGAAACCTGATAGGCCAAGCTGCGACAGGCCAATGGTGATACGTAAAGGGTCCATGGCAGGGAATTCAGGGAATGCAGAGAGGTCAAGAATCGAACTCCCTGGAATGTTATTAATCAAGATTTTGGCTTCCTTAGCCAGTTTCACTGCTTTGTTGAAGATGGTTCCCGGGTTGGTGCTTAGTTGGTGCCTGGCAGCATCAAGTGATGCTAAAAGAAGCCAACTTGGACTAGTGGTTTGAAGTAACTGCAAGCATTTGTGCAACCTTTCTCTGTCAATCATTTCCCCTGAAATATGTAGCATTGATGATTGTGAAAAAGAACACAACATTTTGTGGGTAGATTGTATGGAAATATTAGCTCCTTGATCCAAGGCCGTTTTAGGCATTTCAGGATGAAACTTGAAGTGAGCTCCATGGGCCTCATCGACTATCAGAGGGATTCCCTGAGAATGACATATTTTTGAAATCTCACTCAAATTGCTGCAAATCCCATTGTAGGTAGGGGATGTAATGAAAACTGCAGCTATGTTTCGACCCTCCATTTTTGATTCTTCAATTGCTGATTTAACCTGTGACAAGAATAAGAAAAAGTCATTTCTTTCATAAAAGAAACCTTGGAAAATCAGTATTATAGAAAAGTTATGATGCACGTACTTGGGAGGGAATGATACCGCCAGCAATATCCCAATCGAGGTTAACTTTAGGAACTATGTATTTCGGGATAGCCCCGGAAAGTATGACCCCTGTAGTGGCAGATAAATGAACGTTCCGTGGGAGGATAATAGTATCTCCAGGCGAACAAGTTGCCATGATGGCTGCCTGGATACCACAACTAGTGCCCCCAACCAGAAACCACGTCTCTTTTGCTCCAAAGAGCTCAGCAGCCAATTTTTTAGCTTCGAGAAGAGGACCATTTGGATGAAAAAATCTATCCAGTTCTGGGATCTCAGTAATATCGTAGAGAAATGGTTTTGTGCCAATGAGTTTAGTCAAGGTTGATGGTGCAGCCTGCCCTCTTTTGTGCCCGGGAAAGTGGAAAGAAACAACGTTTCTCTCTGCCGATTCTTTTAATGTACGTACTAATGGAGGAAGATCGGAAGAGTTTGAAACTGTTTGGGATTCGACATCTATGATAGTAGTGCTATCTTGATCAATCTCCATGTTGCTCTCCTGCAGAATGCATTTGTAGTGTTCTAAAGTGATCAATTTAATAAGAAATTGGTTGCTATGAACTAATATGCAGTTTGGATGTCTTTGGATGCTTCGGTTTCAAACACTTCTAGTATTGGAAAAGATACAACTATTAATATAATTTTTGTGTAGAACTGAAAACGTATGTGGATAACCTATCTGTGAATGGAGAATAGAGTTGAAATAGGGAAGGACTAATTTAGTTTATAATTTTTAATACATGAAGAAATGTGTTTTATAGAAGTACCAGGGGTATATTTTAATTATTTTGAGTGACTTGCAAGGATTTTATGTGTGTTGGAGTTTTGGCATGTTACTTTATATAATAAATTTATCTCTTTGTGGAGATATGCGTGAAATATATATAAACCAAAATTTAATTGTGAATTTAAAAATGAATAAGAATTAAGTAAGGACATTGCATGGTGTATCAAAATAATCTATGAAATTTAATTAATATCAAATTTCAAGCTGAAACACGGTTATAAAATTAATACGAAGGAGTCTTGATCCTTGATAGAGTTCAATTCTTAAGTAAATGATCGTGTCTTACAATCATATCCCTATATGCTTATAAAATAAGAGTTTTGTCACTTGTTAATGAGCAAGTTTTAGACAATGTACCACTGTACAATTATAAATAGGAGCCTAAAATCAAACCAAATAGACTTAGAATATATAAAGCATTGCCTCTATTTGAGTACGACATTACACACATCAAATTCATAATTTACTAATAAAGAGAGTATAAAACGACTTCCATAAAAGAAGACCACAGTTCATTCATAAAGAGAGTTTCAAACAACTTCATAAAAAAAATTGGGTCTTCAAATCAACATTCTCAAACTCGCACATAATCAAAAGCCATACAGAGATCACTACAAGCAAAAACAAAGATCCCTAGCCCCGATACCACTTCTTGTTAAACAAGTTAGCGAAAGCCAACATAATGAGTGCATACAAATCACAATGAGAAGCATGATACACAAAGTGGACAAAAAGAATTTACGTGGTTTACCCAAAACAGGTTATATCCACAAGTGAAGAGGAGATCATATATTAACACCAAAAGAGTGAGGTTACAAATGAGAGTACAAAAGGCATCAAGATGCCACTCTCTGAGAGAATTACAAAGCATAACAGATCCTTTTAATATATTTTTTATTTCTCAAACTCTCTCAAAAATAAAGGTGTATCAAAACTCAAAGGCCCCCATGAAAGGCGCCATCTACAGATGACCTAGAACATCTTACAAAGATCATTAGACCATTGCCCTAGAACAACTAAAGGGATATATTTATAATAGGTGCGGAATCTAAAGTCAACTGGGAAATTAAAAGACCTAGACCACCAAGAAAACAAGAAAAAATCCAAAAAATCTCTGAAAATCCTATCTTCAACCTAATTTTCTCTGTTTCTTAATGGGAATTTCAAACCACCAATTCCTATGTGAAACTATGAAGTGTTTTTGAGAACTAATTACCAAATCTAAATTAATTCTTCAAGATTCCTTATAATTTTGTCTCAACCTCCAATCTGTGCATTTAATAGTTTCTGCGTTATGTGACTGTAATTCCGTGTCGATTAGCGATTAGGACATCTAGGTTTCTTATTAATTTGTACATCTTCGATTATTTCATCTTTGCTTCCTGAAGAAGTTGGTTTTGGATATTGTTTGACTGGTTGTATTAATATTCTATTTGATTAATCTATCTGAATTAAATTTGAAAAGAACTTCTCCTTGAGTTTTGAACCTAATCTTGATTAAGTTGGAAAATTAACTTAAGACTTTGATTAGAAACTAATTAAACTAAACGTGGTTATATTAATTAAATTACAGGTTTTGTGCTTTGATCTATAACTTGTCAAGTGTTACGTATTTCCCATGGGATTGAATTCTCCAAGTTAGGGGTATTTGCAAAAACTTTTGCTTTTTAGAGAAGTGAAAATTGTTAAAAAAAAAAAAAAAGTTGAAACAATAAAAGTTGGGAGTGTTTGGAAATAGTATTGAAAAGTAGAAAAAATAGAAGTTGGAGTATTTGAGAAAAAAAGTAGTTGAAGTGCTTTTGTTTTATAAAAATCACTAATTTATATAAGTTAGTAAAAACAGGGAAGGAGATGCTTTTGCTCTAAGCTATTTTTTGCTTAAATTTAGTAGTTGTAAAAGCAAAAGCTTTCTTTCGAAATACTCAAAAATTGTTATTTTTAAGCTACAAACTCATAATTACTTTTTTTTTAGAGTTTCCAAACACTCGTTTAATCAATAGTCTTCTACATATTGAGAATATATATATATATATATCAATATATGCAATAATTTAACTTTGGATTAGTACTTTGAATTAGTTCATAATTGTGTTGTTGCGTTAAATAAGGGTAGTTTTGGTCTTAGCATTAAAGATCTGCTGTTTTGTTTTGTTTTTGTTTTTTTTTTTTTTTTAAAAAAAAA
>JACFYI010003666.1:98290-111643 GCA_014898755.1 Handroanthus guayacan
GTTTTTTTTTTTTTTTAAATTTTATTTCTAGCTGGAAATTCACTCCTCGTTTTAAGATTCTATAGGTGAGTAAATCTTACAATCAACTTCTCTGTTCGTATGTTATTCTGAATTATTAAATTCGAGTGCTGTGTAGTCCAAGGACAATCGGTGAAGCATTGTCTAGTCCAAAAGCTTCATTCGCGAAAGAGACTACAACAATAAAGTAGAGTCGATAATGCAGAATCACACTTGTGAATTGGTTGATCTCCCAACAAGTCATAAACCGCTGGGTTGCAAGTGGATTTTTAGAAGAAAATATAAAGCTTGCGGCTCTATTGTTATATAAGGTAAGGTTGGTAGCTAAAGGGTTCAAACAAAAAGAAGATCTTGATTTCTTCAATACTTACTCACCGGTGACAAGAATCACATCTATCACAACTCTCATGGCCACTGCAGCATTGCACAATCTAGAAATACATCAGATAGATGTGAAAACGGCCTTTCTAAATGGTGAGTTATAAGAAGAAATATACATGGAACACTCGAGGGATTCGTTTTCCCTAGACAAGAGAAGAAAGTGTGCAGACTTGTTAAGTTATTCTATAGACTTAAACAAGTTCTGAAGCAATGGCATGAAAAGTTTGACAAAATAATGTTGTCAAATGGATTTACAATCAATGAATGTGACAAGTGTGTTTATGTGAAAGGCACTCAAAATAAATTTGTGATAGTATGTTTATATGTGGATGACATGCTAATAATGGGTAGTAATCATGAATACTAAGAAATTGCTTATGAAGCATTTTGGTATGAAATAATATATGGGCATTATAGATGTCATACTGGGAATAAAGATAATTGGAACATCGAAAGGCCTAGTTTTAACACAGGCTCACTACGTTGAGAAGATTCTTAGGAAATTCAATGCGTATGACAGTTTTCCAGTAAAAACTCCCATAGATCCAAGTCTGAGCCTAAGCAAAAATTTTGGTGAATCCGTTTCTCAAGTTGAGTACTCAAGAATAATAGGCAGTCTGATGTATCTAGCAAACTGCACTTGTCCTGACATTGCATGCTCAGTAAAAGAACTTAGTCGATTTACTAGCAACCCAAGCAATGACCACTAGAAGGCACTGATAAGACTACTCAAATACTTTAAATATACAATGGATTACGAGTTACACTACATAAAATATCTAGCTATTGGAAGGGCACAGTAATGCTAATTAGATATCTAACACAAAAGACACTAAGTCTACCAGTGGATATGTCTTTACCTTAGGTGGAGCTGTTCTGTCTTGGAAATCCTCAAAACAACATGTATAGCTCGATCTACGATGGAGTTCAAGTTTATAGCTTTAGACAAGGCAGGGGAGGAAGCATCATGGCTTTGGAATTTTTTTAGAAGATATTCCTTGCTAGCTTAAACATGCATATGCAATCACAATCCATTGCAATAGCTAGTCAGCGATAGGAAGGGCTCAGAGCAATATGTGCAATAGTAATTCTCGCATATAAGATGAAGACACAATACCATAAAGCAATTGATCTCTAGTGGAGTGATCACTCTTCACTTTGTAAAGTCTAAGGAGAATTTAATGAATATGTTAACAAAAGGCCTATCTAGAGATCAAGTGAAATGCCTGTCGAGAGAAATGGAATTAAAACCTATAAATTAAGAACCGACATAGCAGAAACCCAACCAAGATGTCTGGAGATCCCAAAAACTTGGTTTAATGGGACAACTAAGTTATGGAAGTTCATGTGAGCACTCAGGAATTAACTCCAGACTATTCCTATAACAAAGACTGCTACCTATTGAAAGGGTAAAAGGTTGAGTTTTGACTCTTAATGATTCCCACAGTTAAAAGGCAGAGTCCTAAAAGATACTCTTGGTAGGAGGTCACCTATATAAGTGTGAAGACGGGCCGCTTCATCATAAACACTTATGAATCCAAGATGGTGCGCATGGCCAAAATGAACACAACCGAGGTTGTAAGGGGAGTTATTGTGCGGGTACTATTGTCTTGTCTTACACTGGCGGCTGAATAGTTCAAGATATCACATTCACTAATTAGCTCGTAAGTCCGATAGGATACCACTAAGGAATGTTCAAAACCACAAGCTCCCTATCCTGATGAAATAACTTTTTGTTTGGACTCTCTTTGTGTCTGCATAAGCACACACATTGTCACATGCATTAATTTTTATTCATGTGGGGGATTGTTGGAAACTGGTCGGTTTGACCAATTAATTAAGTGAGCTCAAATATTAATTTTTTGGAATTTTTGTGATTATCGTAATCTATGCCACGCGTAGATGATGATAATTCAATTAATTGTTCAAAATCAATTTCAGGTAAATGCGAAATTAATGCTCAAAGTAAGCTACTTAATTATGATTAAAAGTGGACTTGGACTTGGTTTGAATTGGACTAGATTTGAGTTTAGATTTAGACTTTTGCTTGGGCCTTAGGTTAACAACTAATTTTCGGGACCAAATTTATTTAATGTCCAATTCTAGAAATTATAAAATGGCCCATTCAGAAAATTAATTTTTCTTTATTTTTTTCAAGTCGCAAGTTCTAGAAACACCCCTTCAAAAATTCTAGAAATATCTCTTTAGATAAAGAGATACATCTAGAAGGTACTAATGGCATTTCAAAGGATGTGTAAAGGTATCCAGTTGCAGTGCCTTTCCAGCACCTATAAATAGACCTCCCATCTAGCCATATTTTCATTAGAAAAATCATAAGTATTTGAGCATCTTTCAAGCATTCTTATCATTTTCGAGCTCTTTTTTAAGAGAGTTTCCAATACACTCTAAGTTCATTGGTTCAAGTGGTTTGTAGTGCTACTACCACTTCAAATTGGTCGTTGTATCTTGGAAGATGATAGCCTTAAACAGTAAGCACTTATGCCAGGCTAATTCATCTTAAAGAAAGAGAGTTAGTTTCTTGCCTCGACCATAAGTTTGTGATTGATCATAGCATCCCCTAAATCCAATGCCAACATAATGTAGTGCAACATATAAATTCCTTGCAAAATTTGATATCGATAACGTCCATGTCAATATTATTATCGAGTCAATGAACACAAATTTCCTTGAAGAAACGCATCCTTGGAAAAAGAAAAAGGAAAAATCTCTTTAAATAGACGTTTAAAGGCTGAAAGTTCGAGTAAGAAGGATAATGAGTGTAGACGTAGTAAGAGAACTAAAACGTCTAAGTTGTTCAAACCCACTTTCCAAATTTATATGCTTGAAAGCGAGCCACATATGCGATATGGAAAATAGCTAGATTGAGTGAAATTAAGTACATCATGCAAAACCCTATTTGAAAATGGTAGATGTTCCTTTGGAAATAAATACCTGGGGAGCAAATGGATTTTCAAAAGATAAATAACAGTTAATGACACAATTAATAAATATAAAGCAAGACTAGTAGTCAAAAGATAGACAAAAGAAATGTCTTGATTATTTTGATACTTACTCGATAGTGACAGGGAAATTTATATAGAACAACTACAAGAATTTGAGGTTCCAAGCTAAGCGAAAAAAAGGTGTGTGATCTACTTTGATACATACTCGATAGTGATAGGGAAATTTATATAGAACAACTACAAGAATTGTGGTTCCAAGCTAAGTGAAAAAAGGTGTGTGATCTAGTCAAGTTTTTATATGGCTTGAAGCATGCACCTAAAGAGTGGCACTTAAATTTAATCAAGTCATGATGGCGAATGACTTAAGGATCAAGGAGTGTGATAAATATACAGTGGTGACACCACACTTATATCAATAGGGTCCCAGGACTGCACTGATTTTTTTCTTTTTTTTTTAACTATAGGATATATATTTATCTATATTAATATTTATTATTTAAAATTAGACTATAAAATATATGTATGGGATCCCATTGTCAAATTGGTAATAAATCATTAAATAAAAGTCTAGGATTTTAAAATACAAAAATTTTGAAATGTGAAAGGTTAATCGGCACTAGAATTTGAAGTTTAAAGTTGCCTTCAATTATGGTACTTCTGTTTTTTTTATCAATATCTGAAGATCAAACTATATCACTCCTTAAAACTTTATATTTCTCATTTGTCTTTTTCTAGTTTTATTTTTCACTTCTCCCACGATTTGTACTCATTAGGCTTCAACAAATTTGTCAAACTCAAAGCCCTTTTGATGACTTGAACTTTTATGTTTTTATTAATTCAATATTATTTAGTTAATTCTTTTACTAATCTTTTTGAAGTTTCTTGTATTATTGAATATGTGAATATTTTCAATTATTTTAGCACAATATGTCTTGATATGCCAATTCACCATACTTTTTTTTGTAAAGATATTAGTTCATATCATTTAAACTATAAAATTTTCTATAGGGTTTTACTAACTATATCACTCAGGAATAAAAATGTTTGGAATATTGTAGAAAATTATGTTGGTAATATTTTCTCTTAATTTTTTTATATTTATTTGTTGAGTTTGGTAGCTGAAAATTTTGAAGGAACCTCACTGAATCAAGATCTTGAAATTGTCATTGTAAATATGTGTACATTAAAGATACTGCATTTTAATACGTCACTTTGTATATATACAAAGATGTTGCTGAGTAGTGATTTTGATATGAAAGATAATGAGACTAACGGACATTTAGCAAAATTCTGTGATGAGTTAACGTAAATACAATCTCATTACATTGAGAAAGTATTGCAAAATTTCTTGAATCCAAAGCTAGTTTAGCAAGGACTTCTATAGGTGTAAACTTACAGTTTATAAGAAATGAGAGAGAAGTAAAGGCTCAACTAGAAAATGTGTACATAATTGGGAGTCTCATGTATAACATGAGTTGTATGAGATGAGATATAGCATATGCTATTGGTAACTTAAGAAGGTATACGTGCAATCCGAATTAAGAGCACCAAACAACAATAATAATAGTACTATGGTATGTAAAATATGCCATGACAATGGATTGTGCTACAATAGATATCCAACTATAATTAAGGGAGACAACAATGTTAACTCGATATTAGATTCTAATGAAGCCAAATCCATGAGTGGATATGTGTTTATGTAAGGAAGAGCAACCATTTCATGAAAATTTTCAAAACAAACCTACATAGCAAAATCAATGATGGAATCTAGGTTCATCCTATTGGATAAAATAGGCGAAAAAGCAAAATGGCTACACCAATTTTCGAAAAAAGCAGAATGGCTACACTAATTTTTGGAAGACATTCTAAATTGACAAAAACCTATGCTGACAATTTGCTTACATTTTCATGGTTAATCTTTAGTTGAAAGGGCAAAAAGTAGCATTTACAATGTCAAATCTCAACATATAGGTAGCGGACATAGTACCGTTAAACAACTGCTCTCTAGTGAAGTTGTCTTTATAGACTATGTGAAGTCTAAAGAAATATTGCAGACTGTTAACAAAAGGCCAAAATAGAGAGCAAGTTGATAAATCATCGAGTAGAATGAGACTAAAGCCTAAAAATTTACTAAGTCTCCACACAACGACAACCTTATTTATGTGACTAGAGATCCTAAGAAATAGGTTTAAAGAGAAAAAAAAAGCTATGTAATTATGACTCGATGTACAAGAACTATGCAGCGAAGCCCTCTTTCCTATTCCTATTATGAGCAGACAACACAACTTGTAAAAGTTTAGGTTAAGCATTGCTTTTAATGGCGCTTATATCTCAATACATTAAGTGGGAATGCAACAGGAACATCTTAATATGAAGCTACTCAAGTAGGTAAGGATTAGGCCGGTCTTATGAGAATTTTAAGGCTGAATTATCAGAGAATACTCGTGAATACCAATGGCTGTTTAAGGCCAAAATGAACATAACAATGAGAACTTGAGTTGACTATTGAGTAGTGTTGTGTGGAGCCTTATTGTCTTGGTGCGCATAAAAGTCAAATAGTTCAAGACATTACGTTCACTAGTTCGTGAGTACATCAAGTAGTTCCCACTAGGGAAGGTTCAAAACCAAAATCTAGCTCTCCCAATGCAAATTGAAACTCTTTGTCGTGTGTCTGCATTCATGTGCATATCCAGCGAGACAAATTTCTAATTGATGTGGGGGATTGTTAGAATTTTGGCATGTTAGCTTATATAATAAATTTATCTCACTAAGGAGATATTTATGAAATATTTATAAGCCAAAATTTTAGTGTGAATGAGAAAACTAATCAGACATAAATAAGAACAATGCATGGTGTGTCGAATTAATCTATAGAATTTAATTAATATTAATTTTCAATTTGAGACACGATTTTAAAATTAATACGAGAGAGTCATGACCTTTGATAGAGTTTTAACTCTTAACAATGGATCAGGGCTTATGATCATGCCCCTATGTGCTTATAAAACAAGAGCCATGTCTCTTGTTTATGAACAAGTCTTGTTAAATAACATGGCATTGCACAGCTATAAATAGGAGCCTATAATCAAACCAAATTCATGATTTGGAAAGTATTTAGCATTGACGTTGTTTGAACATGATAGTACATGCACCAAATTCATAATTTATTCAAAAAGAGAATTTCAAGTCAGCTCTTTCGTCGTTTTCGATTATTGGAATGTTGCCTTAATTAGAGAAGAGTCATTGTATCTTGAGAGACAGTTTATCAGTGACCTTCGGGCACTGCAAAAGGGCAATTAAAATCTTAAAGACAATGTTGGAACAACAGGTCTCGACGGAATCATTTTTTTCATGTAACATTCAAGTGGTTCTTTTTTCATGTAACATTCAAGTGGCTCTTTTTCCTTCCATTTTATGTTATATTTCTATGTCTTGTAGTAGTACTATGTGATTTATGTGCATAATTTGTTGAATTTTTATCTCTATTTTAAAGTAGCACAAGTACTTGCACGTGGTGCAATCATATTCTAAGAACGTCAAATTTAAATTGATTTTGATGAATATGATGATTAATAAGATGGTAAAGTGGATGTGGTAAGTAAGAGTTGAACATAAAATATATATCTAGTATAAAAACTGAAAAACTTTCTCCCACTAAATATATATATATATATATATATATAAAATTAAAAACTGCTTTCAGTAGAAGGGAATACAATTTAATGCAATATTTAATGGAATAATTACCTGCAACTCGAGCTACTTTTCCCTTTTGGATTGAGCTGATGGAGGAAGCTGTGGAAATTCGTTTTTCAGTTTCTTTGAAAGTAAACATTTATTTATAATTCTACGAGTAACCATAAAATATCCCAATCTTTGTAAATCATAGAGTTATTTAATCATTATTGAAGGGAAAATCTTCCATAATTAGTTATATAATAATCTTTTAGGTAATTAAACAAAAATTGTTATTACCTAACATCAATTATGCATAGCATTAACACAAATTTTTAATTATTATTCACTTTTTTATTATTTTCATTCTTGACAAAAGAGATATTTAATCTTTTTCTTTTTATTTTTTGGGAAATAAATAAATAAATAATTAATTAATTAATTAAAAAACAAAAAAAAAAGAAAAGAAAAAGGTTTAACACTTGGAACCATGTGACCCTTGTGGCCTTGTCATGCTCATTTCCTTTCACATTTTTTAGATGCTAGGCCCATGAATAAATGCTTCACCCATATTTTTTTTTTTTTTTTTGTTGGGGTGTTTTAGAAATTATGCTTCATAATAAGGGATCGAATGTGGTGTTAATCAAATTAGTAATTAATTTTATTTTAGAAGAAAAATAGATCATTTTATTGTAAATATTTTTTTAATATAAGTTTGACGAATAATTGCTTTATAATTTTTTTTTTATATTATGTATTTTAATTTTATTGTAGTACATATATACTATGTACACATGAAGGCGTTGCATATTTTCAAAGAATTAATCAAATTAATTACTCTATTTTAAAAATTAATAATAAAATAATTTTAAAAAATAATGACAAAATAATTTTTTTTTTCTTTCATTTTTATTCAGTTGTAATTTTATCTTTCCAACTTCATTTGATCCAAATTAATTTATTAATTTTAGATCATATTATACTATGTAATAAATTCAAGCAAAAATACTTCAATAACTAAGAACAATTTATTAATATTATTTAAAATTAATAAATATTTTAAATTTTATAATTAAAGTTTAAAGACGCACATCAAATAATAGTGTGCCATGCACACAGGTAATAGTTATAATTAGAAGACATATCTTTTTCAAATACATGGACAAAATAAATTATGAATGGTGATAAATTATAAGAAATCTATTTTCAGTGAATTTAGCCAGAATCTAACACTTTTCTCAGGAGTGATTTTTGTAATTCACCTTGCTTATAAATTTTTTCATCGTACTTATATTACTAATTATATAGAATACTAATTTAAATATTTATATTAGTCCTTTAGATAAATAAAAATTATTAGTACTAATACACTACTACTTATATAATAATACAACAAAAATTGTCATCAATTATATATTGCATTAACACTAATCTTAAGTAATTATTTGCTTTGTATTATAGTATTATTTTCATTTGTGACAAAAGAGAGATTCAATCATGCATTTTGCCTTTTGGGAAAAAAAGGAAGAAAAAAAAATGATGATAAAGAAGAAGAAGAAGAAGAAGAAAATTAGAAACATATTAAATTCCTTTATTTATTTATTTATTTTTCTATCCATTTATTCATTTATTTATTTGCTTTTTTTTTCTTTTTCTTTTTGAGGAATGTAAATTCCACATGTTAAATGCGATGATAGTGACACTTGGACCCGTCGAACCCTTTATCATTTTCTCTCGGGGCATTTAGCCTATGTCTAACCTTTTCTTTTCGTTTTAATTTTAATAAATAGCAATAAATGGATGTGAAAAATTTTTCATGTGTAATAATCGTCAGATTCTGTTTAAGAAGATGTAAAAGTATTTCAAAAGATTTTTAATAATACTTTTCTTAATTTTTTACTATTTATTTTGCTATTCCATTTTTCCTTCATTTATAATTTTTTTTAAAGATTTATTCCCTCCAAATTTCTGTTTCAACCATGTTGCTATATATAATAATTTCAAATAAAAATATTCAATAATAAAAAAATATTTATCATTATTAGCAATAAATAAATATCCTTAATTTTGTTAAAAAAAATCAAACACATGCATCGAATATGCAACAATTACTAGTATATATAATTTGTGAAAACCCTTCTGGGAAAAAAAAGTTCTAGATATATTGCGAACCCTGAAACTCCAGTTATTGCCAATACTCAACCAAGTTCTGCAAATATATATAGGGATAATTATCTCATTATCTCCTAAAGTTTGGTATAATTATCAAAACACCTTCTATAATTTATTAAGCCCCTGTATATTACAATTAGACACATCAAAATTGTAACACACATTACAAGTAGACCCCCTATTACTAAGTGTAATTATCCAAATTACATGGGGTGTTTTGATAATTACGGCAAATTACATCCAGGGTTGTTGTGGCAATTATAGCATGTATATACACTTAGGGGCTCTTTGGTATGCTGTATTGAATTTGCTATACTAATTTATAGCCCTACTAAATTAAAGAAACATATAATTAGTCTTGGATTTGGTAGCCTATTCCTATGTTTACTCAAGTGCTTGATAATTCTTACTAATTTGTGACTCCTAAACTAAGACATAAATGCCCTTTTTTAAATTGAAAAATCGCAATTTTAGAGATATTATTGCAATTAATTTTACCGTCTATACTAATTTATCTCAATGAGAAAGACAATATTAGTAGTATGAAAAATGATATAAGATGCATCTTGCAGCGGGACGGGCGGCCTATAATACAATCCTGCGTGGTGTTCATTTAACGGACTTTGGGGAGGGAGGGAGTGAGAGAGAGGGAGAGGGGCCCAACTATCTTTGACTTTTGACAACAGGCGGAGCTTGTTTGATTTTGACTTCTCCTGCCGAGTGGCGACATGAAGAAATTGGATAATTAATTGCCATAATATTTTTCATTATATAAGTTTCAAAGTTATCATTTTTATTCTCTATTATTAATTCTCTTATAGTTACCGAATTTTGAATTGTATCCATTGAGCCCCTATTGACGAAATTTTCATTTACTAGAATAGGGTAATTAATGTTTATATATATAATATATATATATATATAGTTTGATGACCTCTGTGGATTTATATGTATGTGCATATATTTGTAACATATTTATACATATATATTATTTATTATTTATCCATAATCATTTCAGTATTTTTATTTTAAGTTTGGTATATGCTACTGATATGTTGCTATAGATAATTAATTATTTGATTAGAGTTAAGTATTTTAGATGATATAGGAATTATTTGTCACTGTTAATGACATTTTTTTTTTATTATTTTATTGCAATAGTTTTTCCGCTTCACATTAGCCAACTTCAAGTGAGAGACCATATGATAATTTAACGTTCATGAATTACACGTTAAATGAGTCATATCTCCTAATTACACTTTTTGTTATATCAAGGGACCATACATGTTCTGCCTCTTGAAGCGCCTTGACCGATGCCTGAGATGTGTTCTCAAATTCTGAAAAGCCAGTGCTTCAGATCCTTCTAAATTTCCTTTTAGATTATCTTGGACCGATCTGTATTTTAATTTGGGTCTGATCTTCTCTATAGGCCTAGTATTAGTCCCTTAAAGCATTAGGTTGTCACGGCACGACAGGCTCGCATCCTAACAGACATTGGGTATCGGCTTAGTAAGGCCCCAAAGAAAGAAAATCTCGATGGGAGAATAGATTGTATGCTCCATTTGTAAAGTAAAAAGGACTGTCGGGTGAATAAATTAAGGTTGGCAAGAAATGTCTGCATGATGCGGCATAGACTAAGTCGATTCATGCTTAGAGCGTTAGGTGATTGATCGCCGTGTGGGGAGATGCTCGTTGGGTGCATAGGCTTGCCGAAGCTACGTGTGTAAGGGCATCAAGTGTGGAAAAATGATAGAGATCGGATTATGAGGTGGGATTTAGAACTATGAGCAAGGCATCGTATAAAGGAATGTCGAATCATGATTAAGTCGTGCGCTTGATGGGAAGCAGCCTAGTGCACATTTTCAGTGATGACTACCCAATGCACATTGGGTGGGCATGTGCTAATTGGCAGCAAACATCAGTCATTGCGGTTGGACATACTCAAAGACGGATTTGGAAGGAGTCCAAACAAAGCAAGACTTCTCCAACATGTGGAAAGGCTCAGGAGAAAGAGCCCAGCTATAAGTCCTATTTTTCATAGGATTTTGATATTCCTTGTAATTGTAGATTTTATTTTATTTAAGTGCCTGAACCCTAGTGTAGTTGGGCATGTAATTGCACAGCTATATATTCGAAGGACCTCACACTCAAAGAGATATTCCATGAGAGGAAAACTTGAGTATTGTGTGAAGACCTTAGTCCTTATATTTGAATTGAGGAACAAAATACAAGGTTGAGAAATTGCTCTTGCAATTCATTATGCCTATTTCGATTATTCTCCCAAACTCTGCACAGCCTAAGTAGTGTCGGTGAGTTGAGCGTAGGCTGACTTGTTGTTAGTGTAACTTGGCTGCATAATGGTGAGTTTTAGGCCAAAAAAAAAAAAATTGCATAAGTAATTAATCCCTGTGATAGTGTGTCAGAGCCCTATTAGGGCAGGTTCTTCGCGAAATCCATGGAAACACATCATGGTACAACAACAAACCATTTCACTGATCTAAAGACAAGGATGCAGTAGATAGAAGAATACGTTAGGCAACTGACTAAATCAAACTGATGGTGCTATTCAAAGAACTTAACCTCCTAAAATGATTGGTGGAAGAATTAAAAAGGATAGTGGACAAATTGCCATAGTTTCTCGAGGAAAGATTAACTCCAGTGGCGCAAGACGTGGAAGCCTTCACCAACACTATTGAAATGAAAGTTGGCGCAATTCATACGGATGTTTGCTTTTTGAAAAGGCTGTTGAATCGAGAACAACGAAGTATGACCATTTTTGTTTAAGGTGAAAGTCCTGGAATTTTTTCTGTGGGATATGGAAGTGTATTTATAGCCTGCAAAAGCCCTGGATAGTGAAGAAAGTTACAATCATGAGCATGTTCTTCATGGTGATGCGAAACTTTGGTAATGCACTCACTTGGCAGACAACGCCAGTGATAATCAGGAATTGATTGAGTTGTGAGAAGTTCAAGGAAAGGAATTAAAAGAGAATTTTTTTTTTTCTTTTTTTGCTTAGCAACACATCGTGGATTGCTTGGGAAGCCTTTCAGGAACTAAAACAGATGGGATCCATGTAGGATTATGTCAAAGAATTTAGTTCTTTGATGTTAGAGATACAAGAGACGTCGGAAGAGGAAAAGCTATTCAACTTTATGATGGGATTGCAAAATTGAGCCTGAGCCAAGTTACGTCGGCAAGGAGTAAAAGATCTCCCTTTTGCAATTGCAATTGTTGATCGGTTGCTTGACTTTGGGTGTTCTGAGAGACCCAAACCCTAACCAAAAGAAGAAGGATTTGGGAAAGACAAAGGGAAGGCAAGCAAGTTTGTAAGGCAAAGAGAAAATAGTTGTTGAGACCCAAGCTGTCTTAGACACGACGAGGAAGGAATGTTATCTTTTATAAAGGCAATCAATGGATGAGGGAGTGTCCTAAACTCTACAAGATCTAAGTATATCCGGTGGGTTGGGTGTAGGTTGATCTATTGTCGGTGCAACAAGGCCGCATTTTTTTATCCTATACTCAATTTAAAATTCATTATTAACTAGAAAAATAATTTTTAATTATGATATAGGAAAAGTAGTTACTAAATTTAATAATTAATCAATTCTAAATACTAAATTAATAAAGTTACTAAAATAACACACAAAAATATTACACAAAAAGTTATTTTGATTACTCAAATTTAAGATAATTATTGACTATCCAATATAAATAAATTTGAACTATTGTATGTAGAGATGAATACGTGTATTTTCATCAACTTCAATTAATTATATATATAATACATGCAGATGTATAAAAATATATTTAAAATATCTTGAATTTTCTTGAATAATGAATCAATATAATTTTTTCTAATTTGAAAAATATTTAAATTCATCTGTACAAAGATATAATTTTTCATATTTATCAAAAGAGCCAAATATAGCATTGCTCATTCATTATTTAGCTGCAAAATTTGATCCCAGTTTAAACTTTTTTCCTGGATTACAATTAATCTTTTTGTCCATAATATTATATTTGAAATTGTTGAAAGCCTCAAAACATATAAAAAAATATACAAATATGTACATGATATAAAGGGTAATATTAGGGGTGAGCAAAATTATCCATTAACCGAAAAAAATCGGTTAACCGACCG
>JACFYI010003666.1:111743-140033 GCA_014898755.1 Handroanthus guayacan
TAATTTACCAAACCGACCGATGCTCACCCCTAGGTAATATTGTCCAAATATTTAATGTAAGGGAAAAACAAGGGGGTAAGTGACACATTTAATAGTTTAAGGGAATGAATGCGACATTTTGGATAGTTAAGACTATAGAGTGTATTTAACTCTTAATGTTATTTAAACTTTATGCTATATTTATTTTATTTCAAGCCAATGTATATGTTCTTCCAATCTAATAAGATTAATAATTGTCGATATGGTCACTTAATATGGCCTATGAAAGAGCCTCTCAATGTACTAATAGTTATTAATAATATTTAATATTTTATTGTTAATATTATATTCTGTCAAGTAATGTAAGAGATACTTAATATTTAAGTATACCCCACATGCAGACAATATTATTCTTTTTCTTTTATTTTTCTTTTTACTTTTTTTTTCCCTCCAAAAGAGTATTTAACACGTGAATTAAATTCCTTATCCAAAATAAGTGACTGTGGTTAAATCTGATTTGAGAAGTGAAAATGACACGCGGACCTACCTGACTCACATTTTTACTTTTGTTTTCTTGTAAGAGATTCATTAGTAATCGCTGTCTCATTTTGAAATACACAAGTAAATTACAATTAAATGAAAAGTTGAAAACCAATAATCTAAACGTTTTCCTGTGACCTATTTTACTAATTTTTGGTTAATATCTAAATTTGTGCTATCTATGCTATATATATATAAAGCTATACATGTAACTATTTGGTACATTTGTAAACAAGTGGACAAAAGTACTTATATTTAAAAGATAATGACAAATTTTCTTTTATACATCGTCGTTTTCTCTCTCATTTTTCCCTAATTTAATTATTTTCTCTATTCCTAATTTTATTTTCCTCATTTTTATTTTTCAATCGTGTCATTTTACACCTAGCTTTGAAAATTTGAATGCGGATATTAGTACATCTATATTCATATTCGACTATTATCTGAATGCGGATATTCACTGAATATGAATACGAATATCTATATTTGCATCCATCGAATATTGGTTGAATATTCGGTATCCATTTTTATAGTTAGGATACACGTATAAAATGAAGATATTATTGTACTCATTATTTGCATTTTTCATCTCGCATCCGAATTTATTACTTTAAATATCCCAATTTGTTATATTAATAACCAAAACTTAAAATTCATGAGTAAAAATTACTTTAAATATTCCAACATAGCCTAAGTTTTTAAATTGTAGTGTATGATTTTTATATGTATTTTAATATATTATTTAATACCTATACATTAATTATATTACTTATATAGATAATTACATATAAAATTATGCACAAATATGGATATTTTTTCAAATGTAGATATTGTTATATCCAAATCCAAAATTTTTACCAATGGATATGGAAACGCCTACAGATATATTCGAATATTTTCGAATACGGATAATATTCGTTAATTTTGATTGCGGATGCTCAAACAGATATTCGGAACAAAATATTTCTATAATAAAAAAAATACTATTATTTAGAAATACAAAAAAAATTAGTAACAATTTAATTTAGCACACCCATCGAGTTTGCCATATATACAAATAAATAATAATAGCATACTATTTTAGTGTCTTTTTATGTGATACTTTCAAAAACATCCTTCAATATTAATTCACTGTAATAACCACTCACAACTATTTGAAAGTCATAACCTACTCACTGTATTTTTATGTCTAAATTATGTTAACTATATTAATTGAAAATATTATAAACACACCCTCACGGAATGTACATTAGTATATAAATTTTATTATTATTATTGTTGTTGTTGTTGTTGTTGTTGTTGCTGTTGTTGTTGTTATTGTTGTGGTGTGTAAACTTATCAAGGGTGCACCTACACTAGACATTATACGTGGTTTGCAGGAATGCTGACAAATTGGTTAAACGGCGCCAGAACGGGCGGTGTCATGACCCGGTGTCTGGGAACGGAACGGTTTTGTGTCCGATGAACGAAACTGTAGCCAATAGATTGGAATTTGGCTGGGTCTGGGAAAGTGATATATGGACGGTGCATTTCCTTTCCCTTATTATTATTGTTATTTATTTATTTATTTTCATGTTTTCCGAACTGAAGTACATATTATTTTAATTTTTTCCAATTTTCTTTATTCAATTTAGATTTAAATGCCTTTGTTTTCTAATCTTTAGATGTGGAATTACATTAACAACTAAATATTTATAATAAGTGACTTTAAGACACGACAATTATATTAAACTAAAATACAATAATTTTGTTTTCATGTCAAAATTTTAAATTATTTGAATTATTTGATTTAAAATAAAAAATCAGATAGGAAGGGAAAATAAACATACAAAACTTGACATAAAAAATTCTCTATTTTTATTTACAATAAGAGAAGTGTAAATCTAGTTGATAATATCTATCTATCTATATATATATATAACTAAATTTATATTCATAGTTTACTTGTTTTTATAGTTCAATTATACTTACCAATATATAAGGATTAAATATAGAAACTTTAGTTGCTACATTCCCAGAAATTAAAAAATATAATAACTGTTCGTCAATGTTTTTGCCTCAATATATTTTGTTAATAATATGATACTCAAAATTAGGGTGGTACCAAAAATTATGCTAATAATAACTAATATGAGTACTAATTGATATTGTTATGTATTATTTTAATTTAGTATTTTTGACTTTTTCCTTTTCAATCTTCAATACTTTAAAGTAAAAAATACATGAAACAGTCATGACCGTCCCGTGACATTGTAATAGAATTCAAACAGTGCTTTCCATGTCGCCCCGCACCGTACCAACCTTGCGAACCATGGACATATGTAATGAATTTTCCATTTTAATAGATACCAAACTAATTGGATGTGTTAAAACAACTTCAACATATAATTATTTACTTTTAAAAAAAATATATAGAAAAATATTAGAAAATTATGTCAGCCTGGCTAATGAGAACATGTAGAAAGAAAAAGAAAAAAAGACAAAAAAAAAAAAAAAAAAAAAAAAGACAAAACTTACTTGAGGAGAAGATGTTCTTGATATTTTGCTAAGCTTGAAACTGCTCCTGTTATTGCCAATAGCCAAGACTGAATCTCTACAACTTATAAGGTGTATTTAACATAGCACAAATAGTTATGTGAAACTGTGGACACGCACATTCTCTCTTATTATATAGAGTGATAAAAAAATATTTATGACAAAAAATAATAATAATAATAATAATAAATAAAATAAATAAATAAATAAATGTGTGTGTGGTGGGGTGCGGCAGCGGCCTTACCCTATCCTGAAGGAGAGCAGACCCAATATTCCTATTGCTCTTTGAGGACAATAGTTTACGTACTGTATTCCTTTTATTCACTACTAATATTACTATTACTGCTACTGCTATTTTTAATATTATTACTATTATTATTTACACTACTACTACTACTACTAATAATAATAATAATAATAATAATAATAATAATAATCAATGTGTTGGGCATATACCAATCCAATTATCGAGAACAATAGGTGCAGCTTCATTAGGGCTTCCTTTGTCTAAGAGCATAGGGGTTTCAATAGGGCAAGTTTGATTGTGATTTGAATCTTAATCAAATTTTAAAATTTTTAACCAATTAATATTTATTGGATCAAATATGACCCCAAGTTAAACTTTTATTTGTGGATTACAACTAATTTTTTTGTACGTAATATTATATTTGAAATTGTTAAAAGCCCGAAAATATATATAAAAAAATATATGTATACAAAAATGTACATGATATAAATAATAATATTGTCCAAATATCTAATGTAAGGGAAAAACAAGGGGGTAAGTGACATATTTAATAGATTAAGGGAATGAATGCGGCATCTTGGATAGTTGAGACCGTAAAGTATACTTAACCCTTAATTTTATCTAAACTTTTATGTCATATTTACTTTATTTCAAATTAATTTATATGTTCTTTCAATTTAATAAGCTTAATAATTATTGATATGGTCACTTAATACGGCCTGCGAAATAGCCTCTCAATATACTAGTAGCTATTAATAATATTTAATTTTTTATTGTTAATATTATATTTTGTCCAGTAATACAAGAGATACTTAATATCTGACTGTACTCCACATGTCGACAATCCTATTCTTCTTCTTTTCTTTTTCTTTTAACATATTTTTTTTCTCTTTCAAAAGAGTATTTAACACGTGAATTAAATTCCTTAACCAAAATAAGTGACTGTGGTTAAATTTGATTGAACAGTGATAGTGACACGTGGACCTGCCTGACTCACATTTTTACTTTTGTTTCTTGTAAGAGATTGGTCCCCAAGTTGGATTCATTGGTAATCGTTGTCTCATTTTGAAATACACAATAAATTACAAACGAAAATCAATAATCTAAGGTAATGTTTGTATATGTTTTGGAATATGTTAGGAAATAATATTTAGAAAATGATATTTTGAAAATGGAGTTGGGGAATGTCATAGTGGAATTAGGGAATATAATGAATATTTATTCATATTTTGAGTGATCTTATAGAAATTGTTTAACGGGATGAAGTAATACTTGGTTATGTTTTGGAAGAGACAATTTTTACTGTAAAAATGTCAAATCAATTGCTTTTTGTCTTGCTAGTAGAGAGAAATTTGATTTTAACAATATATTTTTCGTACAATTATAATTATAAAACTTATATTGTAACGCCCCTGATTGCGATAGCATTCTATCTCGTGATTTGGGACATTACTCGCGGTCGGACAGGAAATCTAAATCCAATACATTAACTAGAACATAAAAAAATCATTCATATAATATAATTACAAGTCCCAAATTCAGCATAATATAATTACAATTCCATCTATCTATACAAAATAGGCCATTTCTAAATTCTACAAATTTAAAATCCGTACAATCATTCATAAACCAAGCCTAATCATATACATATTCCAAAAACAAATCTATAGTCAATACGGGGCTTTAATCCAACAAGCAAATCGGTCTAGGAACCTACATGATATGATAGAATCATGAGTCCACTGACCTAGTAAAACTTATGGCGAGAAATATGAAACATATGAGTACGAACGGTAAACAGGACAGTAATGGACAAGAATGTGATTCAGTAAGCGGTATGGTACAATCAAGACAATAATTATCAATTTGATAACGATAAACAGTAATGACATTCAGGTCATATAAGGTTGAATCAAACAGTTTTGCTGGATCTATCACCCTTATATCTTCAACAGATTCAACCTTATCCCTCCAATGCTCTCGTAACAGCCAGTACAGTACAAGCACTTGCTGACTATCCACGTGCTTTAAGATAGGCTTTCCGAACCCTAAACTCTAGGGCTCGTCCAGTCTATCCAACAGTAGGGGATTTCCAGAGGTTCCAATAGTCAATCCCATATTACCCGTATCAGATACTCCTGTCAACCCCCAAGGCCCAACAGTAAACATTCGGTCAGGTTCGGGAACAGTCAAATCAGTATGATATATCAGTAAGCCATGATGGCACGGTAATTGATTGACTAAGAGCGGTAATAAATCGGTTCAATATCTAAGTCAATCCTATCTTTCGAATCAAGTTGGGAATTTGGACTTATGGACTTGAGGATTTATTGTATGAAAATCGAGATTTTAATTTAGAAAAACGTGGTATGCACTTGGGTAATCAAAAAGAAGTCGAAAATATGTTTAAGATCATGAAAACGTATTAAAAATGTTCTGAAACGGGCGCTGGGGCGCCGAGATACTGGAATGAAGTCGAATTTTTGCTTTGAAAAGATTAAACGGGTGCTGGAGCGCCGGTATCAACGCTCAAGCGTCGAGCTTACTGAAAAGTGAGGTTTATGGTTTTGAATAGGCGCTGGAGCGCCGAACGTACTGGAAAAAGTGATGTTCATGATTGTTGGACGGGAGCTGGGGCGCTGGTTTGTGCGCTTGAGCATCCATTGGGCGCTTGAGCGCTCAATCCAGGCACTTAAGCGCCTGTCTTCGGCCAAAATTTTGTTTTTTTATTTTTTTTATTTTCTTTCAATTTTTGACCTAAAATCACATTTTTAAGGTTCTTCTAAGTTCATAAACATTTCTAAGTCGTCGTTTTGGAGTTCGATCAAATAATTTTCGAAAAAAAAAATCGAGTTAAAACACAACGTTTTCACCTATTTTCCTCATTCTTTTTCAGTTTTAGTCATCAATTCATCCTCATTTAGTCTATGGTTCTAAGTACATTTCAGTCTAGGTATAGAAATGATATAAAGGATGTTCACGACACAATGGATCACAATTTCAATGTGTTGAGCTCATACTAACGGCAACAATCGTCAAGGCAACAAGATTCATGCAATAATGAACGACATGCTCAATTAAGATAAGCTCAACATAGTACGATGAACAAGTCATGAAAGGAACGTATAAGCATGCAAAAGAGAAACGGGGTTCCATAAGTCTTATCTTAGTCTTAAGTTCAATCCGTTAAGTACTCCGAGTTTTTTCGAGTTTGATCAACCGTATCAATGCCTAAACCAAGTAATAAGTTCTTATATCAAACTCTAAATTACCATCATAATCATATGAACGTAAGTCAAGCTTTACTTACTAATGGTAGAGTGTGCACCACCAAGATTTTCCCTTAGATTTCCTTTAAAACTTAAACTTAAAAATTATGTATGTGTGTGTAGTGTGGGTTGTCAATGGGAGGAGGAAAGGGAGTGAAGAGGAGAGCTTGTTTTCAGATTTTGGATGAGCAAAGAGTGGTATCAAGTCCTAACTTCTTTTTATAATGAGAGAGTTAGTAGAGTGGTTAGCTAATCCATCTTTGGAACATAATTTTTCACCCACCACCATGGCCTCTTCCACCAAATGAGAAAAGTTGCCCATGCCTCCCATGCCATGAAATCAGATTTTCTGATTTCTTTATATATATATATCTCTATTCTTTTGAATGTTTACTGTATATACATATATATATATGGGCTAAAGTTGTAGGCAATGTTTGGGCTATTGTTTGAACTTAAAGAGAGTTTAATTGGGCTAAAAATATTGAAGAAATCGAGGCCCAATCGAGAAAAATATTCGGAACATGTGGTACGTGTTTAAAGTTAAAACGTTTCTCGTTTCTTGAAATCGTTTGATCTATGAAATTAACGATTTATAAATTTCAAGTTAAGGAAATCTTGGGATATTACACTCTCCCCCCCTTAAATGAATCTGGTCCCCAAATTCTTACCTTAGTCAAATAGATTAGGATATTTGGTCCGTATTTCACTCTCACATTCCCAGGTAGCCTCTTCAACTTTCTGGTTTCTCCAAAGTACATTAACTTGCGGTATCCTACGATTTCTACGCTCACGAACCTGAGAATCAAGGATACGGACAGGCTGTTCGATATAGGACAGGTCACTCTGGAGGGAAATATCAAGATGTTCTATAACTTGCGAAGGATCGGGGTGATATTTTCGTAGCTGGGATACGTAGAACACATTGTGAATCCCAATTAGGTTAGGGGATAGATCAAGTCGGTAGGCTACAGGACCAATCTTTTCCATGATCTCGAATGGTCCTGTGTATCTCGGACTCAGTTTTCCAGCTTGCCCATTCTACGGATTCTTTTTTGCGGAGCTATGTTCAGGAATACCCGATCTCCAACACAAAATTCCAAATCCTTTCTACGCTTGTCAGCATAGCTCTTCTGGCAATCCTGAGCCGTTTTCATGTTTCTATTGATGAGCTGAACTTTATCTATGGCCTCTTGAATTATCTCAGGTCGCAGTGCATCTTTTTCTGAGATCGAAGTGTTTTTCGTCTTGTCAATGTCCCAGTGTAGGGGTGATCTGCACTTTCGACCATACAGTGCCTCATATGGTGCCATCTGAATTGAGGTTTAGTAACTGTTATTGTAGGCGAACTCTACCAACGGTAGGTGCCTATCCCAATTTTCAGGAAAATTCAAAACACTTGCTCTTAGCATATCTTCCAGTGTTTGAATTACCCTTTCGGACTGTCCATCTGTCTGGGGATGAGCAGTAGTACTGAATAACAATTCCGTCCCTAGATCTTCTTGCAAACTTCTCCGTAGTCGCGCCGTAAATTTTGGATCTTTGTCAGAGACAATACTTTGAGGAATTCCGTGTAAATGTATTATCTCCTTTATGTAGATCTCGGCGAGTTTCTCCACATTATATTGGGCTTTGACAGGTAAAAAATGTGTCGATTTGATCAGCCTGTCAATCACCACCCAGATGCTGTCACATCCATCTCGCACAAGAGGTAGACCTGTCACGAAATCTATGGTAATCTGTTCCACTTCCAACTCGAAATTGGGAGCAGCTATAGCTTTCCAGATGGTCTCTATTGCTCCACCTTCACGAGTTGGCAAGTTAGGCATTTCTGGATATACTCCGCTATATCCCTCTTCATTGCTTCCCACCAGAATTTCTATTTCAGGTCCTTATACATTTTCGTTCCTCCAGGATGGACAAAATATTTGGCCTGATGTGCCTCAGATAGCACTCTTTTCTTTATTTGTGCCGGAACAACAACTCGATTTTTGAATCGTAATAGTCCGTCAGTGTCGATCTTGAAATTAGGTTTTATCTCCCTTTTCAGTTTTTGGACCAACTTATCATCTTCTTGAGCCTTTAGGATCTCACTGTACATCTCAGGATAGAGGCTCAAATTTGATAACCTTCTTTTTCGGCTTAAAGCATCTGCAACGACGTTTGCTTTTCCTGAGTGATAGCTGATGGTGAAATCGTAATCTTTCAGGAATTTCATCCATCGTCGTTGCCTTAAATTTAGATCTTTTTGACTGAAAATGTACTTTAGGCTCTTGTGATCAGTGAACACTTCTATCTTTGCTCCGTACAGATAATGACGCCACTTCGTCAAGGCAAAGACTACTGCCACTAGCTCTACATCATGAGTGGCATAATTCACCTCATAATTTTTTAATTTTCGTGATGTGTAGGCAATCACCTTGCCTTTTTGCATCAAAACACAGCCCAATTCTTCTTTTGAAGCGTCAGTGTAAATAGTAAACTCTTCTGACCCATTAGGCAGTGCGAGTATTGGGGCTGTTGTCAGTCTTTTCTTTAGTTTTAAAAAACTCTCATCGCACTGTTTGTCCCATATAAATTTTCTGTCCTTTTGGGTCAGTCTCATGAGTGGTCCAACTAACTTAGAAAAATTCTAGATAAATTTTCGATAATATCCGCCTAATCCTAAGAAGCTCCTTATTTTAGTGACTGTTCCAGGTCTTTTCCAGTTTGGACTGCTTCGACGTTTTCTAGGTCCACTTCAAGCCCATTCTTCGATATAACATGTCCCAGAAAAATCACTTTCTTAAGCCAAAATTCACAGTTGCTGAATTTGGCATACAACTTATGCTCCTTTAAAGTTTGAAGAGCAATTCTCAGATGTTCTTCATGCTCCTCTTCAATTCTGGAATAAACCAGAATATCGTTTATGAAAATTATGACAAATCTATCAAGATATGGACGAAACACCCGGTGCATCAGGTCCATAAATGCTGCAACAGTATTAGTCAATCTAAAAGGCATGACTACAAACTCAAAATATCCATAACGGGAATTAAATACAATTTTGAAAATATTTACTTCCCGTATCTTCAACTGATAGTATCCCTGTCTTAAATTCAACTTTGAATAGACAGCTGATCTTTGAAGATGATCAAACAACTCGTCTATATGGGATAATGGGTACTTATTCTTGATGGTCACTTTGTTCAATCCCTATAGTCGATACACATTCTCAATGACCCATTTTTCTTCTTCACGAATAGGACTGGAGCTCCCCAAGGTGAAGAGCTCAGTCTTATAAAATTCTTTTTCAGCAGTTCTTGTAATTGTTCTTTGAGTTTCTTAAGTTCTGCTGGTGCCATTCTACAGGGGATCTTTAAGAATGGCGCTATCTAAGGGATCATTTCTATCACAAACTCAATTTTTCTATCCGGGGGTAGTGAATTTAATTTTTCTGGAAATACCTTAGAAAACTCATTAACCACCTTCACATTTTTCAGTTTAGTCTTATCCTGAGGTTTATTAATTAAGTAGGCCAGAAATCTTTGTCCCCCTTTTCGTATTATCCGTCAGGCATTTATTGCAGAAACGATGGGTATACCATCATTTTTATTTGCATTCAGAGTACTAACTTCAACTCCAGTACCCAATTTGACTGTCTTAGCATGACAGTCAACAACAGCGTGATGCTGAAATAACCAATCCATTCCTAGAATTATATCGTAATCTTGAAATTGGTAATTCAATTAGGTCAGCACTAAAGTTCTGATTCTCTATGACTATAGGGCATTATGGGTATCTGATTCTAGTCTCATAATATTCTCCTACTGAGGTGTGAACTTCATACGTAATACTCATAGTCTCAGAAGGCAATTCTAACTTTTCAACACAATCATATGAAATGAAAGAATATGTTGCACCAGAATCAAATAGAGCTTTACAGATGAATTCTTGAATAGAGATCTTACCTTCCACCACCTGGGTAGGATCCGCACTTTCCTCTCTCGTCAGTGCGTAAGCTCTGGATTTAATCTAGGGGCGTCCACTTGTGCCTTGATGCTGGTTCTGTGCCCCTGTATTTCTATTCTTTCGACTCTTAGGGCAGTCCTTGAGCGTGTGCTGATCACTGCCACACGCATAACACTTGCCCAACTTTTTCCAACATTCACTCTCCACATGATTGGTGCCCCTGCAGTGATTACACTTTACTTTTCCCTGGCCTGCTGGGCTTTTTCCTTTGTCTGCAGGAGTAAATGTACTCCCCGTTTTTGATTTCTTACTGAAATGACCTTTCTTTCCATTGTCAGAATCAGATTTTCCATTCCACTTGCCCTTTCTCTTGTCGGTTATCTTATGAATCTCTTGGAACTCCACCTCGAGTTCCATCGTTGCCTCAACAGCACTGTCATAGCTCTGAGGTCGGTTTGTAGCAACAACTTTTCTCAACTCCGGCCATAATCTCTCAACAAATTTTTTCCTCCGCCTTTCCTCATCCACTGATACATGTGGGGCATACTGAATGAGCCGATTGAATTTGGCCTCATATTTGACCACTGACAACGACCCCTGTATCAGTCTCATGAATTTCCATTCTCTTGCGTCCCTGATGACTTGCGGTATGAATTTCCTCAGAAATTTCTCTCGAAAACAAGTCCATGTTTTCTCAATCCCTTCTCTTTCCCATTTCCTCTCAATGATCTCCCACCAATGAAATGCAGTCCCCTCGAATAAGTATGTGGCATGATTTACTTTCTGGGCATCCGAATAATTTAATACTCGAAAGATCTTTTAAACGGCCAGTAGCTAATATTCTACTTTTCTGTTGTCAGGCTCGCCGTCAAAATTTGGCAGATTGAACCTCAAGAATCTCATTATCATTCTATCTTCTGAATCCTCCTCGACTCTAGGTCTTGGTGGTTCTTTGGTTTGTCCCGATTTAACACTTCCCTTAATATCATTAAGAGGTGTTCAGCCACAGGTTCATTTCGGGGAGGGATTCTTTGGCGAGGTCTGGCGCGTGACCGGGGATTAGGTCTATTCGGTGCTTGAGGATTTGCATCAGTTTTTTCTTGCTGAGTTACAGGTTCCTCGTTTATGTTAGGGGTATTAGGTTCCACGATTTCATTAATATCACACATTTAAGTCATCCACCTCTCCTAGTAGGCTCAAGTTGGGTTTCATTTTCATTGGTTGACATTCTGATCTGAAATCACAGGGTCATGTCTTAGTGAAAATTCAAAATTATAGGAACACTTATCAGAATCATGAATAGGACATAACATGTATTTTAGGGCAAATTGCATTCGAATCATTTTCAGTCATTTCAGGAATTTGCAGTTTATACATATCCATGTCGTATGGTTACTAGATCATCTCCAAAAGTCAAAAGAGAGATGACCCCTTAACCATACCAAAATGGGGGAATACGCGGCTATAACTTATACAAAATATCCTAGCTATGCTAAGTTAGAGTTTCCTCACTATCAAGGTTACATTCTTAACATCAAGCCTATACATACAACCTAACCGAAAGAAAGAAAGAAAAGAAAAGAAGAAAAGAAAATCCATCAATCCGACATCCACCATCCAATCAAGCATCCGGCGAGTGCGAGGATCTCCTCCTGCTCCTCGTTGAGATCCTTCTCAGGCTTCTTGTTCGGATCATCCTCCGGCATATCATCTCGGCTCACCTCTGGCTCGGGATCACCACCACTGCTGCGGGACACTGTACTGCATCCGACCTCTTCAAGCACACGGTCAACCTATATAATTGCCGCCTCATCATCGTCTACATGTGGCAGTAGAGGAAGTAGGGGTCTTACGCTCTTGCGAGCAGTCAGTCATACTCGGCTGGGATGAGGGGCTCTTGGGGGAGCTGTGGAAGGTCTGGCTCCCAGTCCCACAGTCGGGGGTGGCGTAGGTGTCCTCGGATGCTGAGTCTCGTCATCCGCAAATCGCACCCTCTTTTCTCCGAGCATCGAGGGAATCCAGTGCTCCTGATATCGGGGAATGACCTCTTCCCTCATATGGTCATGGGCCATCCATTCCACGGCATTCATCGAATCCATGGCCTGATGGAATGCCTCATCAACGCTGGCTGTCCGATCACTCTTGAGATCATTGAAGACTCGTCTATTTTGGGCCGCCATATTCTTGAAATTGTGTTGCTGGCCTCTATGTCTGGACGCCATCATGTCCATCTGATCTCTCACCCATCGACTGTATCACTGATACCTACGGTGCTCCTGAATGTATGTGTCCTTCCAGTAATCCCTCTTGCTCTGAATCTCATCAATGATAGCCTCGAACTCATGCTTCTGCTCTCTTAAGAGGTCGAGGATATGCTCATTGTCACTGTCACTCGAATCGGATCCTAAGCTAGTCCAGTCATTAGCCTTGTGCTTTCCTTTGTCCATCTAAAGTGTCAAAAGGAAACAAACGAAATCAAAAGCGAGAAACGGAAAGGTAAAAATTCTATCAATCTATACCATTTACTTTTCTTATCCTAGGCTCTGATACCACCTGTAACGTCCCTGATCGCGATAGGATTCCGTCTCGTGATTCGGGACATTACTCGCAGTCAGACAGGAAATCTAAATCCAATACATTAACTAGAACATAAAAAAATCATTCATATAACAACGTCCAAATATTCTTACAAGTCCCAAATTCAACATAATATAATTACAATTCCATCTATCTATACAAAATAGGCCATTTCTAAATTCTATAAATTTAAAATCCGTACAATCTTTCATAAACCAGGCCTAATCATATACATATTCCAAAAACAAATCTATAGTCAATACGGGGCTTCAATCCAACAAGCAAATCGGTCTAGAAACCTACATGATATGATAGAATCATGAGTCCACTGACCTAGTAAAACTTATGACGAGAAATATGGAACATAAGAGTACGAACGGTAAACAGGACAGTAATGGACAAGAATGTGATTCAGTAAGCGGTACGGTACAGTCAAGACAATAATTATCAATTTGATAACGGTAAACAGTAATCACATTCAGGTCATATAAGGTTGAATCAAACAGTTTTGGTGGATCTATCACTCTTATATCTTCAACAGATTCAACCTTATCCCTCCAATGCTCTCGTAAGAGCCAGTACAGTAAAAGCACTTGTTGACTATCCACGTGCTTTAAGATAGGCTTTCAGAATCCTAAACTTCAGGGCTCATCTAGTCTATCCAACAGTAGAGGATTTTCAGGGGTTCCAATAATCAATCCGATATTGCCCGTATCAGATATCCCGATCAACCACTAGGGCCCAACAGTAAACATTTGGTCAGGTTCGGGAACAGTCAAATCAGTATGGTATATCAGTAAGCCATGACGGCATGGTGATTGATTGACTAAGAGTGGTAATAAATTAGTTTAGTATCTAAGTCAATCCTATCATTCGAATCAAGTTGGGAATTTGGACTTATGGACTTGAGGATTCATTGTATGAAAATCGAGATTTTTATTTAGAAAAACGTGGTATGGACTTGGGTTATCGAAAAGAAGTCAAAAATATGTTTAAGATCATGAAAACGTATTAAAAATGTTCTGAAACGGGCGCTGGGGCGTCGAGATACTGGAATGAAGTCGGATTTTTTGCTTTGAAAAGATTAAACGGGCACTGGAGCGCCAGTGTCAGCGCTCAAACGCCGAGCTTACTGGAAAGGTAAGGTTTCATGGTTTTGAATGGGTGCTGGAGTGCCGTTTTGGGTGCTTAAGCGCCGAACGTACTAGGAAAAGTGATGTTCATGATTGTTGGATGGGCGCTGGGGCGCTGGTTTGTGCGCTTGAGCGCCCACTGGGCGCTTGAGTGCTCAATCTGAGCGCTTAAGCTGCTGTCCTCGGCCAAAATTTCGTTTTTTCTTCTTTTTATTTTCTTTCAACTTTTGACCCAAAATCACATTTTTAGGGTTCTTCTAAGTTCATAAACATTTCTAAGTCCTCGTTTTAGAGTTCGATCAAATAATTTTTGAAAAAACAAAACCAAGTTAAAACACAACATTTTCACCTATTTTCCTCATTCTTTTTCAGTTTTAGTCATCAATTCATCCTCATTTAGTCCATGGTCCTAAGTACATTTCAGTCCAGGTATAGAAATGATATCAAGGATGTTCACGACACAATAGATCACAATTTCAATGTGTTAAGCTCATACTAACGACAACAATAGTCAAGGCAACAAGATTCATGCAATAATGAACGACATGCTTAAATAAGATAAGCTCAACATCGCATGATGAACAAGTCATGAAAGGAACGTATAAGCATGCAAAAGAGAGACGGGGTTCCATAAGTCTTACCTTAGTCCTAAGTTCAATCCGTTAAGTACACCGAGTTTTTTCGAGTTTGATCAACCGTATCAATGCCTAAACCAAGTTATAAGTTCTTATATCAAACTCTAAATTACCATCGTAATCATATGAACGTAAATCAAGCTTTACTTACCAATGGTAGAGTATGCACCACCAAAATTTTCCCTTAGATTTTCTTTAAAACTTGAACTTAAAAATTGTGTATGTGTAGTGTGGGCTGTCGATGGGATGAGGAAAGGGAGTCAACAGGAGAGCTTGTTTTCAGATTTTGGATGAGCAAAGAGTGGTATCAAGTCCTAACTTCTTTTTATAATGAGAGAGTTAGTAGAGTGGTTAGCTAGTCCATCTTTGGAACATAATTTTCCACCCACCACCATGGCCTCTTCCACTAAATGAGAAAGGTTGCCCATGCCTCCCATACCATGAAATCAGATTTTCTAATTTCCTTATATATATATAGCTATTCTTTTGAATGTTTAGTGTGTATATATATATATATGAGCTAAAGTTGTGGGCAATGTTTGGGCCATTGTTTGAGCTTAAAGAGAGTTTAATTGGGCTAAAAATATTGAAGAAACTGAGGCCCAATTGAGAAAAATATTTGGAACATCTGGTACGTGTTTGAAATTAAAACGTTTCTCGTTTTCTTGAAATCGTTTGATCTATGAAATTAACGATTTGTAAATTTCAAGTTAAGGAAATCTTGGGGTATTACATATATAATATGTATATATATAGCATAATGATTATATATACAAAAATGTACATGATATAAAGAATAATATTATCCAAATATCTAATGTAAGGGAAAAATAAGGGAGTAAGTGACATATTTAATAGATTAAGGGAATGAATGCGATATCTTGGATAGTTGAGACTGTAAAGTATACTTAACCCTTAATTTTATCTAAACTTTTATGTCATATTTACTTTATTTCAAATTAATTTATATGTTCTTTCAATTTAATAAGCTTAATAATTATTGATATGGTCACTTAATACGGCCTGTGAAAGAGCCTCTCAAGATACTAATAGCTATTAACAATATTTAATATTTTATTGTTAATATTATATTTTGTCTAGTAATACAAGCGATACTCAATATCTGACTATACTCCACGTGTCGACAATCCTATTCTTCTTCTTTTCTTTTTCTTTTAACATATTTTTTTCCTCCAAAAGAGTATTTAACACGTGAATTAAATTCCTTAACCAAAATAAGTGACTGTGGTTAAATTTCATTGAACAGTGATAGTGACACGTGGACCTGCCTGACTCACATTTTTACTTTTGTTTCTTGTGAGGGATTGGTCCCCAAGTTGGATTCATTGGTAATCTTTGTCTCATTTTGAAATACACAATAAATTACAAACAAAAATCAATAATCTAAGGTAATGTTTGTATATGTTTTGGAATATTTTAGGAAATAATATTTAGAAAATGGAGTTGGGGAATGTCATAGTGGAATTAGGGAATATAATGAATGTTTATTCATATTTTGAGTGATCTTATAAAAATTGTTTAAGGGGATGAAGTAATATTTGGTTATGTTTTGGGAGAGACAATTTTTACTGCAAAAATATCAAATCAATTGCTTTTTGTCTTGCTAGTAGAGAAAAATTTGATTTTAACAATATATTTTTCATATAATTATAATTATAAAACTTATATAATATGTATATATATATATATAATATAATGATTATATATACAAAAACGCACATGATATAAGGAATAATATTTGTCCAAATACCTAATGTAAGGGAAAAACAAGGGGGTAAGTGACGTATTTAATAGATTAAGGGAATGAATGCGGCATCTTGGATAGTTGAGACTGTAAAGTATACTTAACCCTTAATTTTATCTAAACGTTTAGGTCATATTTTCTTTATTTCAAATTAATTTATATGTTCTTTCAATTTAATAAGCTTAATAATTATTGATATGGTCACTTAGTACGGCCTGTGAAAGAGCCTCTCAATACACTAATAGCTATTAATAATATTTAATATTTTATTGTTAATATTATATTTTGTCTAGTAATACAAGAGATACTTAATATCTGACTATACTCCACATGTCGACAATCCTATTCTTCTTCTTTTCTTTCTCTTTTAACATATTTTTTTACTCTTTCAAAAGAGTATTTAACTCGTGAATTAAATTCCTTAACCAAAATAAGTGACTGTGGTTAAATTTGATTGAACAGTGATAGTGACACGTGGACCTGCCTGACTCACATTTTTACTTTTGTTTCTTGTAAGAGATTGGTCCCCAAGTTGGATTCATTGGTAATCTTTGTCTCATTTTGAAATACACAATAAATTACAAACGAAAATCAATAATCTAAGGTAATGTTTGTGTTTGTTTTGGAATATGTAAGGAAATAATATTTAGAAAATGATATTTTGAAAATGGAGTTGGGGAATGTCATAGTGGAATTAGGGAATATAATGAAGTAATATTTGGTTATGTTTTGGGAGAGACAATTGTTACTGTAAAAATGTCAAATCAATTGCTTTTTGTCTTGTTAGTAGAGAGAAATTTGATTTTAACAATATATTTTTCATATAATTATAATTGTAAAACTTATATAATAGGTGTATATATATATATCTATATAACATAATGATTATATATAATTTTAATGCTTTTTGTAATTTTCATAACTTATTAGGGGTGTTTTGGAGAAGTGAAATTTTTGGTCTCCCCCCTCCCCAACCCTCGCCCCAAAAAGAAAAAAAAAAAATCTTACACGTGATTGTTTATGTTTTCGCTCAACCAAAATGTTTAGCCAAAACATTTCCAAACATAGTTATGTTTTACTGTGATATATTTTACTACCTTCTGGTTAATATTTATGTTTATGCTATCTATACTACATATACATACATACATACATACATACATACATACATATATGAAGAGCTATATATAAAGTGTGAGGACTTTAAGTGAATATTTTGGTACATTTGTAAATGAGTGGACAAAAATGCTCATATTTTAAAAAAGATAAAATAACACTAAATAACCTGAACTTTGGATCTTTTTGCACTTTGCAATCTAAACAAAAAAATTTTGCATGTTACCACTTGAACTTTGCAAAATTTTGTATAGTGCAACCTCAGGCGGCATTGTGCAAATTTTCGCAAAGTTCAGGTGGTAAAATGAAACTTTTCATTGCCAATTTTGTTTTACTATTCACACGGGTGTAGTGTGTGAGATAATTCCAGTAGAATATTCCACCGAAAAAATGCACTTAGGTTGCACTATGTAAAATTTCGCGAAGTTCAGATGTTAACATGCAAAATTTTTTTGTTCAGGTAACGTCCAAAGTTTAGGTGGTTTAATGTCATTTTCTCTTTAAAAAATAATGACAAACTTTCTTTTATCAATATTGTCGTTTTCTCTTATAATGACAAACTTTCTTTTATTAATATTGTCGTTTTCTCTTTCATTTTTTCCTTTATTATTTTCTCTATATCTAATTTTATTTTCCTCATTATTATTTTTCAATCGTGCCATTTTATACAAAACCCTGTAAATTCTGCTATTCGGATACTAATATTAGCACATCCGTATCCATATCCGATTATTATCCGAATATTTATATTTGTATCCAGATTTTACCGGATATGAATATAAATATGAATATTCGTATCCACATCCGTCGAATATTGGTCATATATTCAGTATCTATTTTTATAATTAGGATGCATTTATAATAGAGAAAATTACGTTAAGCGACCTAAACTATTAACGTTTTTACACTTTACAACCCAAACAAAAAAAATTTTGCACGTTACCATCTGAATTTCACAAAATTTTACACAGTGCAACCTAGGTGCATTTTCCAGTGGAATATTTCACCGAAATATGCTATTAAGTGATATTGTGCAAATTTTCACGAAGTTCAGTTGATAAAGTGAAACTTTTCATTATCAATTCCACCTTACTATTCACATGTGCATAACAAGTGAAATAATTCTGGTAGAACATTCCATCGGAAAATGCACTTAGGTTGCAATGTGCAAAATTTCATGAAATTTAGGTGGTAACATGCAAATTTTTTTTGTTTTGGTTGTAAAGTGTAAAAACGCTAATAGCTTATGTTGCTTAACGTAATTTTCTATATATAATATGGAGATATTATTGTACTCATTATCTATATTTTTCATCAGGTATCTGAATTTGTTACCTCAAATATCCCAATTTATTATATTAATATCCAACAATGAAAATTCACGAGTAAAAACTACTTTATATATTCCAACGTAGCCTAAATTTTTAATTTGTAATGTATAATTTTTAAATGTATTTTTATATATTACTTAATACCTATACATTATATTATTTATATAGATAATTATATATAAACTTATGCACAAATGCGAATAGTTTTTAAAATACAAATATTGTCATATCTAGATCCAGAATTTTTTCCAACGAATACGGATACTTTTGGATATGGATAATATTTCGCCAATTTCGAATGAGAACGCTTGAACGGATATCTGAAACAAAATATTTCTATAATTAAAAAAATACTATTATTTAGAAATACAAAAATTAGTAACAATTTAATTTAGCAAACCCCACTGAGTTTGCCACACGTACTAGTAAATATAAAATAGTAGATTATTTTATTGTCTTTTTATATGATACTTTCAAAGTATACTTTAATATTAATTCACTTTAATAACCACTTACAACCATGTGAAAGTCATAACCTACTAACTATATTTTTATGTTTAGATTACGTTAATTATAGTGGAAATATTATAAATACACCCTCGTACTAGTAAATATAAAATAGTAGATTATTTTATTGTCTTTTTATATGATACTTTCAAAGTATACTTTAATATTAATTCACTTTAATAACCACTTACAACCATGTGATAGTCATAACCTACTAACTATATTTTTATGTTTAGATTACGTTAATTATAGTGGAAATATTATAAATACACCCTCACCGAATGTACATTAGTACATAGTTTTTTTTATTATCCTCATTATTGTTGTTGTTATATGTAAACTTATCAGATGTGTACCTACACTAGACATCATACATGGTTTGCAGGAATGATGATAAATTGGTTAAATGACACCTAAAAGGCTGGTGTAGTGGTGCGGTGTCTCGGAACTTAACGGTTTCATGTGAGATGAAAGAAACTGTAGGCAATAGATTGGAATTTGGATAGGTTTGGGAAAGAGATATGTGCAATTGTCAAAGTGGGCCGCATGGGCCTGTTCCTGCCCATTTACAAAATGTAAGCAAGCGGTGATAACTGGAGCGGATGCAGGTTCATACTGGGCCTAAAATTTTGGGCATGGAATCGGCCCGGCCCGTTAGCCCATTTGAAACCAACCCGGCCCCGTATGTGGTCCGGTTCTAAACAGGACAGCATGAGCCCGATTTAATCCAGTTAAATTTAAAAAAAAAAAGGGAAATTTTATAGTGTAAATATTAAAAAATAAATAAACAAATGGTTCGGCCCAGCCCGAATCATTTAAGGCTTGTTTAGCCTAGCCTGTTTAATCTGGGCCCATTTAGGTCCGAACCTATTATTAGGAGGGCTGATGTAATGACCCGGACGTAGAGCATCGTCGCCTGAGAATAGGAGTTTTGTGTAACGATGCACATCATGCAAGGCATAACGATGATTTCTTATAAACCGGACTTACAAATTTAAATATTTCTACAACATAACATGTTCCAAATATACATACAAAAACCATCCATACTTAAGGTTCACAAAAGCTTACAAGTCCAAGTCTACAAATTCCAAATCATAATCCAAGCTACAAATTCTCAACTACAAGTAGAGACATATGCAAATTGAACAATAGGAATTCTCATGCCAAATCACACCATACACTCAAGCTCATTCACCTACATACAGTAGAGATAAAATCATAAGTCCCTTGACTTAGTAAGAAGCCATGACATGAAGTTCAAAGGTGAGATAAAGAACAGAATAATTTAGGAATGAGTTAAACAATCATAATTAGCTCATGAATCAAATAAGAATAAGATGCAATTCAAAAATAGCATAGTAATTATTGGCAAAACTAGTGTTTGGTGGATCTGTCACCCTTATTATGCTGTAATAAATAAATTACACTCTTATCCCTCTGGTCTCACCCTCGAGTGGCCGCTCAGAGGGGAGCAATCCAAATAAATAATGTAGGCACGGTCGACCGCATGCCTAAGAATAATCCTAGGAATATCTACCTCTAGGTACCTTCGAAATTATCCAACAGTCAGAAAGCCCTTCGGGGGATTCACCAAGGTCTGATACTGCCCAATTGTCCCCTTTTGAAACTTCCGAGGGCCCAATAATTTGATGAACAAATAGGTTTACAAAGAGTAACAATTGTTCGAATCAAAGATATTCAAATTTAGACATATTTTGGACATGTCAATCAATTCGAGCCAAGTATTTGAGCAAATTAGATGATAATAATGCTTAGAATAATCCTTAAAAGAGTATCATGGACAAATTTGGCAAAAAGAATCAAAATTACGTGAAAAACCTTTCTAGACTGGGCGCGGCGACGCTTGAAAATGGGCGAGAACGAGCCCATTTGTCCCGGGCTTGCTGCCCCGTGTGCAAGTGCGCCTAAAAGTGGGCATGGTCACATCCACACATTTTTTTTTAAATCCAATTCTTTAAAGGCAAAAATGGCAAAGGTAGATTTTTTCAAGTCTTTCATGTCCATGAGTCAATATTTATGGATTATTTTCCAAGCTTTAAATGTCCAACGTTTCATCGTTTGGGCAATGAAGTTAACATTCATGAGATCATCAAGGATTTCCAAGAATAGTTCATAATGACGCCAAGATTGTGTTCATAATTCCAAATTTCATCACCATATCAACACAATAACAAGGTGATTAGTAAGGAGTTCTAGAATTTGCATCAAAGATTGATTCAAAATCAAATACTCACCATGGCAAGAAAATAAACTCAAATATAGATCAAGAACTTGTCAAGCTAAAGGATGAGCCATAGCCCCTTACCTTAATCTCCTAGTCTTTAAGTTTAATGTGCTTTCCAAGTTCCAAAAAAAAGAATCGAAGTTCAACACCTAAAAGTTAGCTCAGTCAATCTTATTAGAATTCTCATAATCATCCACTTTTATATTGCCATTATAAGACAAGATCTCTAATATCTTCACTTACCCTACTACCTTGAGAAAGAAGTGATTCTTCCCAAATATCCCCCCCTTGATCTTTAAATTAGAGTCTTGAAAGTATTTATATATATATGTGTGTGTGTGTATAAGTGTAAAGATATGAAGTTTTTTGGTGAGGAGTAGAAGAAGAATAAGGAGAGTGGTGTTGGCAAAGTTTTTGGAGAGAGCTCAACAAAGAAAATTCTCTTACAAATTTGCTAGCCACTTTGAAGAGCAAGAAGTGTAACTCTTACAATTACCAACTCCCCTATTTATAGATAAGTTTGGGAGCTCTTAGCAATTTCTAAAATCCTAAGGGTTGGATGAGGTGTCACAGGTGTGTTAAAAACTTGGCCAATATAATTTTAACAATAAAAAACTAGTTTTTTTTTCTTAAAATGGGGGATAGGGCTGGCCAAATCCAAAATTTTCAGATTTTATTTATTTATTTATTTATTTAATTTTTGTTAGGCTTTGAAAAATTTAGGTTTAAGGTTTTGGGCTTTGGAAAATTTTCCTTGGGCTAGAATTGAGTATTTAAAGGGATTTTGGGTGTAAGAAAATTATTAGGAATTGTGATGAAATATATTGGTTGTGAGAAAAATCGTTTGTTGGATACAATAAAAGATTTCAGATTTATATTGTAAAATTTAAAAAATAAAATTAGGGAAATTTTCGGGTTGTTACACTTTTTCCCCCTTAAAGGAATTTTGTTCCCAAATTCGTATCTTTATTCAAACAAATGAAGGTATTTCTCTCACGTATCATCCTTACGCTCCCAAGTAGCCTTATCGATATTCTGGTTTCTCAACAGAACTTTCACTTGAGGTATTTTACTATTCCTAAGCTCTCGGACCTGATAGTCTAGGATGCATACAAGTTGTTCTATATACGAGAGATTGCTCTAAATAGGTAAGTCAACATGATCTATGATGTGCGAAGAATCCGGATAGTACTTTCGTAGCTAGGACACGTGGAAGACATTATGTATTCTAGTGAGATTTGGCTGCAAATCAAGTCTATATATATAGATACTACGCGCTCGATAATCTCAAAGGGTCCTGTATATCTTGGTGTCAATTTCATGCTTTTGCCCATCCTTCGAATTCCTTTTCGTGGGGTGACCTCTAGGAATACTCGATCTCCCACTTTGAATTCCTAATCTTTCCTTCACTTGTCGGCATTACTTTTTTGGTGATCTTGTGCAGCTTTCATATTCCTTTTGATGATTTGTATTTTTTCGATCGCCTCTTGAATCATTTCTGGTCATGGTCCATCTTTTTCTATCTATGAAATACTTCTCATTTTGTCTAAGTCCCAATGCAAAGGCGACCTACACTTTCTGCCATACAGAGCTTCGTAGGGCGTCATCTGAATTGAAGCCTGATCACTATTATTATAGCGAACTCTACGAGGGCCAAGTGCTTATCCCAATTTCCAGGAAAATTCAGAACACAGGCTCGTAACATATCTTCTAGCATTTGTATTACCCTTTCTAACTGACCGTCAGTTTGGGGATAAGCTGCTGTGCTGAATTGTAACTTTGTCCCTAAATGTTCTTGTAAGCTTCTCCATAGCTTTGCTGTGAACTTCGGATCTCTGTCAGAGATAATACTCTAGGGAATTTCATGCAATCTAACAATCTCCTTAATATACACTTTAACCAACTTTTCAACATTGTATTGGGTCTTGACAGACAAAAAGTGTGTAGATTTAGTTAGTCTATCTATAACAAACCAAATGATGTCATGTACCCCTCTTGCCACTGGTAATCCTACTACCAAATCTAAGTGATCTGATTCCAATTCTAAGCTGTGGTTGTAGTTTTCCATATAGGTCTGGTGTTCTATGTTCTACTTTTACAAGCTGATAGGTTAAGCATTTTTTGATGTAACCTATCACATCCCATTTTATTCCTTCTCACCACAATTTTTGTTTTAAGTCTCTATACATTTTTGTTCCTCCAAGATCTATTGTATACTTAGTTTAATGTGCAGTTTATAACACCCTTTCTCGCATCCTTTTAGGAACACACACTCGGTTCTTATATTGAAATAATCCGTTTGTATCGATTTTAAAATCAAACCCTTCTTTCGTGCCAGCTGTAGCCTTAAGCTTTTGTATCTATTCATCTTCCTGTTGAGCCTTCAAGATGTCACTGTATAGTTCAGGATATAGGATTATGTTTGCCAGTCTTTCTTTACGACTTAAAGCATTGGCCACAATATTAGCCTTTTCTGGATGGTAAGCAATAGTAAAATCATAATTTTCCAAAAATTTCATCCATCAATGCTGTCTCAAATTCAGATTTTTCTGACTGAAGATATATTTGAGACTCTTATGGTCTATGAAAACTTTTATTTTGGCTCCATATAAATAGTGTTGCCACTTGGCTGAGGCGACAACTATAGCCACAAGTTCCAAATCTTGAGTAGGGTAATTTTGTTCATAGTTCTTCAACTTTCTTAAAGCATAAGTAATTACCCAACCTTTCTGCATTAGCACACAACCCAAACCTTCCTTAGAAGCATTAGTATATACAGTAAATTTCTCAGATCCATCGGGTAGTGCTAATATACGGGTTGCAATCAATCTTTTCTTTAACTCTAAGAAACTTTCTTCACAGCGTTGGTCCTAATCAAATCTTTGATCCTTTTGGATTAATTTAGTCAGAGGACTAGCCAGTTTGGAAAAATTCTAAATGGATTTTCTGTAATACCCGACTAGCCCTAAGAAACTTCTCACCTCAGTAACGTCCCCAGTCTCTTTCAATTGAGAACCGCTTGCATCTTTTTTGGATCAACTTTGAGACTATTTTGAGATATTATATGGCCCAAAAATGTTATTTTTGTCAGCTAAAATTCACATTTGCTGAATTTGGCAAAAATTTGTGCTCCTTAAGGGGTTTGAAGAACAATCCGCAAATGCTCTTCATGTTCTCTTTCCGTCTTAGAATACACCAAGATATCATCTATAAAAATTAGTACAAAACAATCAAGATATGGACGAAACACTCGATGTATTAAATCTATAAATGATGTAGGAGTATTCACTAGCCTAAACGGCATGACTACAAATTCGAAGTGTTTATATCAAGAATTGAATGCAGTTTTGGGAATGTCTGCCTCTTGTATCTTCAACTGATAATATCCTTGGCGTAAATCTAATTTCGATTATACAGTGGAGCCTTGCAAATGATCAAACAACTCATCAATATGAGGCAGAAGGTATTTATTCTTAATTATTACTTTATTTAGTTCCCTATAGTTAATACATGTCCTTAGAGAACCATTATTCTTTTTAACAAATTAGATCAGAGCTATCCAAGGAAAAGAACTTGGTCTTATGAAATTCTCATCCCGCAATTCTTATAATTGTTCTTTTAGTTCTTTCAATTCTGCTGGAGCCATTTTATAAGAAGTCTTTGAGAATGGCACTACCCCTGGTATAGTCTCTATTACGAATTCTATTTCGCGTTCAGGGGATAGCGAATTTAATTCCACAGGAAAAACTTCAGGAAATTCATTAACTATCTTAATGTCTTTTAACTCGATCTTATCCTGAGATTTATTGATCAAATAAGCCAAAAATCCTTGCCCTAATTTCCTTATAATTTTTCTAGTCCTCACTACTGAGATAGTTGCTATACCATGGCTTTTAGGGTTGCTATTAATACCAATTCTAATTTTAGTACCTAGTTTAATCATTTTTGCAAAGCAATCTACTATTACCTGATGCTGATATAACTAATCCATTACTAAAATTAAATCGTAGTCCTAAATTGGCAGTTCAATGAGGTGAGCTACAAATTCCTGATTTTCTATGGTTATGGGACAATTTGGATATCTAATGTGAGTCTCATAACATCTCCATACAAGAGTGTGAACCTCATAAGAAGTGTTCATATGTTCAGATGCCAAGTCCAATCGCTTTGCACATGCAATAGATGTAAAGGAATGTGCAGCATCAGGATCAAACAATGCTTTGCATAAAAAGTTTTGAATTAGGACCTTACCTTCTACCACCTGGGTAGGGTCTGCTCCTCTATCCCTGACTAAAGTGTAAGCTCTGGCTTTGATTTGTGAACGTCCTGCCGCACCCTGTTAGGGTTGGTTCTGCACTCCAAAATCAGTATTTTTTTATTCTTAGGGTAATCATTTGTGGCATGCTATAAGCTTCCGTATATGTGGCAATTCCCTTACTTTTTTAATACCAATCTTCTATATGATTAGTGTCTCCACAAAATCCATAACTTCTCCATTCAGTATTATTAGGGGCCTTCCCCTTGTTAGCCACTGTTGGGGTTAGAGTTCCCGACATGGTTTTCGATTTCTTTCCATAGAAGCTTTTCTCTCTCATTTCTTAGTTAAATTCTTTTGACCACTTTCCTTTTTTTTTTCATCTATCTTTCAGAGCTCTTAAAATTCTATTTCCAGCTCTATCGCTATCTCCACTGCACTGTCATAATTTAGGGGATGACCAATAGCCAAGGATCGTCTTAACTCAGGCTAAAGGCCTTCGATAAACCTCTTTTTTCATCTATCCTCATCCACAAGTATGTGCAGTGCATATTGAATTCGTCAATTGTATTTAGTTTCATACTTAGCCACCGTAAGTGTTCTCTAAATCATATTCATAAATTCTTTTTCCCTGATGTCCCTAACCACTTGAGGGATCTATTTTCTCAAGAATTCAGGTTTGAATTCCTTCCATGTTCCTTCAACTTTTTCCATTTTTCATTTTCGTTCAATTACTCGCTACCAGTGATGTGCTGCTTCTTCAAAAAAGAAGGTGGCGTGCTTCATCTTTTACGGTTTTGAGTAATTTAACACTCAAAAAATTTTCTCAACCTCGATCAGCCAGGAGTTTGCCTTTTGATCATCCGGTTCACCTTTGAACATAGGTGGGTTAAATTGTAAAAATTGTCTCAACATTGTATCCTCTGAATCTTGTTTCTACCCACGCTCTTGATTTACTTGTTGACGGACTTGATTCAAGATTTGTTGCAGTAAGGTAAAAAGTTATTCAACTGCAGGTTCGTTTCTTGGAGGGATTTGTTCTCGAGGTTCATTTTGTGCTGGAGATATATGTTTGCGGGGCTCTCATCGGGGTATGGTATTTTCTATATTATTGGGAGTTTCGACTGCCCGAAGTTTCTCAATTAACACCCATCTTGGTCTACCCCATTTTCTAGGAGATTCGTGGTTTGATTTATTTTCAGTTGCCGCCATATTAATCTGAAATTGGTAAATAATGTCTTTAGTGATAATCCATAATTTTCTATACTTATAACCAAGAGCTTAAAAGGAATAGAACACAATATGGCATAATTCTAAAATTTCTAGTCGAGAGATGCTCAAAAGAAATTCCAAACTTTTCATTGATGGGAATTCATGATTACATTAATCAAAATATATGATTATAAGGTCATCTACAAAAGTCAAAAGGAAAATGGCAAAATAACCACAACTATTATCTAGGAAATCTTTCCATATCTATCTATACAAAAATCTACTAACTATGCCAAGTTAAAGTCATCCCAACTACTTAGTTACAATACATATTATATTAAGTCCCAAAGTCCAAATAAGCTAATAATATCTACATACATACATACATAGCAACATTCCTTACTCAATTGCTCGCTACATAATCAAGATCCTCCTACTACAAAAAATCACAGAATTAGCGATGGACCACAACGTAGCTGATCCGTCGTTGAAACGTAGCTATACAAATTAGCGATAGATCAGCCACCAACAAGCGGCAAAAGGATCCGTCGCCTGGTAAGGGTCGCTGTGTAACGAGGAAGCAATATTTATCGTTAATCTCTCTCTGATATAGCGACGGAATTCAGTTGCTCATAAAGTTCATCGCCACGACGAAAAGTGGAGGGAAGGGGAGTACATCGTCGCTGCATAACGACATCAATGTTCATCTGCACGCCGTCTCTATTCCGTCGCTGAATTTCCTCGCGGAGCCATCGCGAATTTGTAGCTAATAGTAACGTGCGTCCCGACTAATTTATCGCTGTGTTATACTTAGTGTCATCGATAATCGAGTGCTGACGCATCTCGGGTCTGTCACTGATTATTCGCCAATCCGTCGCTGATGATTTATCGCCATTCCATCGTAGCTTCCTCGCTAAATTAGTATTCATAAGCTTTCACACTGTCCCTGTTCTTTTTTCTGCCTACGCTCAAATAATCAGTCAGCAGCAA
>JACFYI010003666.1:150731-181973 GCA_014898755.1 Handroanthus guayacan
CGAGTCTGTTCATTCATTAACCTTGTCTTTACTCTTATCCATCAACCCACGTTAACAAGAAAATCAAACAAGGTTAGTAATCTGGAAAAATAAATAAAAGGCAAAATGCTGCATCAAATGTTCTAAACTTTATCATAATGAGGTTTGCCTAACTTTGGCTCTAATACAACATGTAATGACCCGAACCAAGAGCGTCTGCCTCTAGATTGGACACGTCACCTATGGTTAGGGGGTTTGGATAATGACGCACTTAATGCAAGGCATAACGATGATTTCTTATAAATCAGACTTACAAATTTACGTAAGTCTACAACATAACATGTTCCAAATATACATACAAAAACCAACCATACTTAAGGTTTATAAAAGCTTACAGTCCAAGTCTACAAATTCCATATTATAATCTAAGCTACAAATTCCCAACTACAAGTAGAGTCATGCAAATTGAACAATATGAATTCTCATGCCAATTCAAACCATACGCTCAAGCTCATTTACCTACATATAGTAGAGATAAAATCATAAGTCTACTAACTTAGTGAGAAGCTATGACATGAAGTTCAAAGGTGAGATAAAGAACAGAATGATTTAGGAATGAGTTAAACAATCATAATTGGCTTATGAATCAAACAAGAATAAGATACAATTCAAGAATAAGAAAGTAATTACTAGCAGAACTAGTGTTTGGTGGATCTGTTACACTTATCACCCCGAAATAAATAAATTATACCCTTATCCCTCTAGTCTCACCCTCGAGTGGCTGCTCAGAGGGGAGCAATTCAAATAAATAATGCAAGTATGGTCAACCATGTACCTAAGAATAGTCCTTCGAATACCTACTTCTAGGTACCTTTGGAACTATCCAATATTTAGGAAGCCTTCTAGGGGATTCATCGCGGTTTGATACCGCCCAATTGTCCCCTTTTGAAACTTCCCAGGGGCCAATAATTTGATGAACAAATAGATTTACAAAGAGTAACAATTGTCTGAATCAAAGATATTCAAATTTAGGTGTATTTTGGACATGTCAGTCAATTCGAGCCAATTATTTGAGCAAATTAGATGATGATTCAAGCTTAGAACAATCTATAAAAGAGTATCATGGACAAATTTAGGTAAAAAAGATCAAAATTACGAGAATAACCTTTCTAGACTGGGCGCGGCGACACTTGGAAATGGGCGCAAACGCGCCCACTTGGCCCGACCCTACTGTCCTGAGTGCAATTAGGCCTAAAAGTAGGCGTGGTCGCACCCACACATTTTTTTTTTTAAATTCGATTCTTTAAAGGCAAAAATGGCAAAGGTAGATTTTGTCAAGTCTTTTATGTCCATGAGTCAACATTTATGGATTAGTTTTCCAAGCTTTAAATGTCCAAAGTTTCATCCTTTAAGCAATGAAGTTAACATTCATGATCATCAAGGGTTTTAAGAAAAGTTCATAATGATGCCAAGATTGTGTTCGTAATTCCAAATTTCATCTCCATATCAACACAATAACAAGGTGATTAGCAAGGAGTTCTAGAATTTGCATCAAAGACTGATTCAAAATCAAATATTCACCATGGCAAGAGAACAAACTCGAAAATAGATCAAGAACTTGTCAAGCTAAAGGATGATCCATAGCCCCTTACCTTAATCTCCTAGTCTTTAAGCTTAATGTGCTTCCAAGTTCCAAAAAAAAAAAAGACTTCAAGTCCAACACCTAAAAGTTAGGTCATTTAATCTTATTAGATTTCTCATAATCATCCACTTTTATGTTGCCATTATAAGAAAAGATTTCTAATATTTTCACTTATCTTGCTACCTTGAGGAAGAAGTGATTCTTCTCAAATATCCCCCCTGATATTTAAATTAGAGTCTTGAAAGTATTTATTTTTATAAATGTGTATAAGTGTAAAGATATGAAGTTTTTTGGTGAGGAGTAGAAGAAGAATAAGAAGAGTGGTGTTGGCAAAGTTTTTGAAGAGAGCTTAACAAAGAAAATTGTGATATCCCATATGGGAAAATGAGCATGGCCAAAGAATCTATGTTCAACCATTGGATATCCCCTTTTGAGCAAGTTATTCATAGCTCAATTTTAGATTACAGACGGTAGATTCTCAAGCCAATCTCGCATCCCTTGCCCCTAGCCCTGGGGCATTCCATCCATCTATAAAATATTCGTTCCTAGATGATTGATTCTTTCAGATTCCTCCTTTAGAGTAAGGCATTAAGCCTATTTGATGGAGCTTAGTCATCATATTGGATTGATTACAAAGAAGAAAGATTTAGAATCCGGACTTGTTATCTCACATTTCCCCATCTCCCTATGAGCATAGGAGCATGAATTACTCGAGTGGGCAATCAACTTCTTCACTCTCCTCTTTGCACTCACTCTAACGGCGTACCTTTTGCATGATGGGTCAGCAAGGAAATGAGAACAGCGGCTTAAGCCATTAGTGTAGGCATTTTCCAAAGGTGGAATCTTCTAGATTTTCCTACAGACCATCCTTTGCTCATGGGTCAGTTATTGGCCTTCATAAAATGAGAAAAAATAGATATCCTTGATAACGCATTCCTTAAATTTCTTTCTCAATGCCCTACCTGGGGACGAAGTTGCTTTGACTACAGAACCATGCCTGTTTGACATCTCTAGGTGTATTATTATTATTATTTCATGTTTTCCGAACTGAAGTACATGTTATTTTGATTTTTTTCCAAGTTTCTTTATTCAAATTAGATTTAAAATGCCTTTGTTTTCTAATCTTTAGATATGAAATTGCACCGACTAGAAATGAAATTGCACTAACAACTAAATATTTATAATAAGTGATTTTAAGATGCAATAGTTATATTAAACTAAAAAAATAATTATTTGATTTGAATTTTTTGAATAATTTGAATTATTTGATTTAAAAAAATTCAAATTAGAAGGGAAAATAAACATATAAATATTGAAAATTCTCTATTTTTGTTTATAATTATAAGAAAAGCGTAAATCTAGTTGGTAATATATGTATATATATATATATAATAAACTTATTTTTATAGTTTAATTATACTTAGCAATTTATAAGGATAAAATATAGAAACTTTAATTTGTTACATTCCCAAAAATTAAAAAGTATAATAACTGCTCGTCAATAAGTTTGCCTCAATATATTTTGTTAATGATATGATACTCAAAGTTGGGGTATAAAAAATTATGCTAATAACTGATATGAGTACTAATTGATATTTTCATTTATAATTTTAATTTAGTATGTTTTACTTTTTCCTTTTCAATCTTCACTACTTTAAAGTAAAAAATACATGGAACAGTCGCAACTATTCCATGACATTGCAATGAATTCAAACAGTACTTTCCATTTCACCCCGTGACAATCCTTGTGAATGAACCATGGACATATGTAATGAATTTCCATTTTAATAAGTACCAAAGTAATTGGATGTGTTAAGATAGCTTCAATATATAATTATTTACTTTTTTTAAAAAATAAAAAATATAGAAAAATATTAGAAACTTTTATCAACCTAGCTGATAAGAACATGTAGAGAGAGGGAAAAAAAGAAAATCAAAAAGAAAAAAGGAAAAAAATCACCTGAGGAGAAGAAGTTCTTCGTATTTTGCTAAGCTTGAAACTGCTGCAGTTATTGCCAATACTCGAGACTCAATCTCTGCAAATTATGAAGGTGTATTTGACATAGTACGAATAGTTCATATATGTGAACATAAATGCGCGTATATATATACATAAAATATTTATGACAGTAATAATAATAATAATAATAATAATAATAATAATGATAAATGCACACACACACACACACATATATATACATAAAATATTTATGATAGTAATAATAAATAAATAAATAAATGTGTGCGTTGCGGGATGTAATACCCCAAAATTTTCCCTAATTAAAATTTTAACCTTCCATTTTTTAAATGATAAACCATTTTTGTAATCGCGAAAATCGTTTTACCATCAAAATAATTTGTTTACATCCGAAAAATTTTTCTAGCTTTCGATACTTCGTATATGCATTGTTTTGGGCCCAAACGAGCCAAAATTTGGCCCAATTCCACCCCATGTCAGCCCAACCAAAAGGGAACCACTTCAAACCAGTTCAATATATATATAGGAAAGCATGGCTACAGATCGGCAACCATGCTTGTGGGAATTCCCCCCATCAAATTGCACCAACTCCCATCAATCTAGAGATTTAGCTTCTCCAAGAAGCTTGGTAAATTGACGTAAAGGCCCTACAAGTTTCCATGTTGCTTAAAGGTCCTCTCTTTCCCTTTATAAATAGGATGGTTAGGAGAAAATGATTTTCCTCTACTCTTGCATTTCTTCAATCCTTGAAGAAAAGAATTCTCATTCTTACACAAGAACAACTTCAAACTCTCACACTTAAAACTCAAATTTCTCCATATAAACCTAATCATATATATAGATATATTCTTATTCAAGAAACGTTCCCTACAAATCATATACTATCATCAAGCATTTTTCAGAGGAAAAAGAGTAAAGGGGAATATACTCTCAAGTGTGTTGGTAAGAGGAAAGTGTAAGAAATTTTGAATTTATAGTTCATTGTGAGATTTAGAAATTAATGAAGTATTAGCCTAACATGCTTGGTTTGATCTTCGGTTAGGAATCTTGCTTCAAGACTTGGGATCATCCACTCTAGTAATTGAAAAAAACTTAGAACCTAATGTAAGTTATCGCTTTCCTTGTTCTTTTTAGTTATCCACCATGTTTCGTTGATTCAATGAGTTATGTTCCCTTGATTGAGTATGAAATGAGCTCATATGTGATATTATGTTTGATTCAATTTGTTCATAAGCTCATTTATTCCTTGTGATATGGATTATTGAACCTTGAACATCATTGATACATTTACCTTGTCTTAAGAGAGGATTTGGACCATGGGCATAAAAGGAAAATCGTATAAAACTTAAAAATCAATTTAATGAACGTTCAGACACATATCACACAAAAATCTTGTAAAATAAAAATTGTAACTTGGATTTTTAGAGAAAATGTTTCAAAAAGAGCCACTGGAAAATCAGATTTTTAAAGAATTTATAGATTTATAACACATTTCTACAAAATTTGTAAAACTAAGTTTTTAACTTAAAAATTAAAAATCTTGATGATAAGTAGAACAAACTAAGCCTAATTTTTTTACATTTCATCCTCTACTACTATAAGGAATTCAAAAAAAAAAAAAATTGTCGAGCCCAGCGCCCAAGAATCAGTGGCTTCGGCCACTAACGGGTGCTCAAGCGCCCATTTGAGCGCCCTAGTGCCCAATTCCAATGAGCAAATCATTATTTGATCGCTGGAGCGCCCATTTGAGTGCTCAAGCACCCAAACCCGTAACGAAAAATACTATTTCAATACTCGAGCGTCCATATGAGTGCTCAAGCACTCATTCCAGATTCAAAACCTTTACGTTTTGACTTTTTTTTTCAAATCTAGGTCCTTATAACATCTTTATAAAATATTTTATAACTTTAAACAAGTTTTTCTAAGTCCGAGGTCCAATCCAACCCGTTCTTGAATTCTTTCAATATGAGAAAATGAGATCCAATTCAAATGTATATGATGAATGTGCTTTCCCATTTCGAACCTATATACATGTGTATTAGGCCCTAGAGATTTTCAGATGGATTTGGATTGGGCGATATCGGATCGTCAATCTGAACCCCTGAAAATTCCTGTCTGTTGGGTAGCTCGAATGAGTCTTAGAGTTAGGATTCCAAATGACTATTCAAGGGCACGCGATCGACTGTGCTTCAAAATATGTTTGTGCTACTCGAGTGGCCACTCGAGTAAGCAAATTTGGAGGGATAAGGCATATATATATTTTCTTGAAGTTATAAGGGTGACAGACTCACCAAACACTAGTTTCAGCCAAATATATGATTCACATGAGTGTGATATTATTTCGAGCTATTGTTTCGTATGGATGCCTTTATTATTTCAATTTGCTGCAAATCACATTCATGATTTAATTTTTGCTATGATCATTGTCGGCTTCTTGCTTCTTTTGTTACATCTTTCATCTCTCCTATGCCATGATTTGCTGGGTCAGTGGACTCATGGTTTCAAATTCTCATGTAGGCAATTAACTTGATGGATTGGGATTAAGAGGAGCTCAAGTTTGCTTTTTGTATTTGGACTTATGTAATGAATCATTTATAAGCCTAGTTGAACTTGTACGAATTTAAGTATGGTTAGTTAGATTTTGTGGAACTTATGATGTAAACTTTGGAAAATGTTAGTTGTGAATTATGGGGTGTTTTGAGTTGTTCAATTATGAATGTCTTGTGAATTTTCGGTTTATGGTTATTGGTTAGCTTTCCGTTGGAAAGTAGCGTCCTGGACCTAGGGGCGGATGCTCTAGTACTCCAAAGCATTATAGGGAGTATTAGAGCCTAGGACTAGAAATTTCGATGGTTTAAATTCGTAGAATTTTGCCTTTTATTCCCATTTCTCGACACTAACTTAGTTTACTTTATTTTGACATGGTAGACGGACAAGGGCAAGAATCACGTAAATGAGTGGCATAGCTCCAATTCTGACCACAGCAATAGCGACAGTAATATAGGGCCTCTCAAGAAACAAAAGATCGATTACGAGGTGATTATTGAAGACCTAAGGCAACAAGTGGGCTATTAGAAGAATGCATATTTAAAAGAACACCGTTTGTATCAGATTTATAGTAAGTGGGCTCGAAACCAGATGGAGATGATGGCATCTAGGCACCAATCGCAGCATCACAACTTCAAGAATAAGATGGCTCAAAATCGGACTTTCATATCCAAGTTTAAATGCAACTTGACGACATAAGTAGATGAGGCTTTTCAGCAAGCCATGGATGCGATGGTGGGAATGGAGTGGTTAGCTCAGGACCATGTCAAAGAAGAAGTCATCCCAAGATTTCAGGAGCTATGGATTTCTTTTATGTTCGGACCGGGCATTATAAGGGATACGACGCCACGCCCTTTGACCCTAGAGCACGGATACCCCCTCCAACAAGCCATGGAGCAAGACCATCTACCATACCTCCAAGTGCCCCCAGGAAGGTACGCATGACGGCTCGCATCAGTGTGAGACCTCCACCACCTCCCTCCCTTAGATGAGTAAGAGATGCGGATATTAATTTAGCACCGACAGATAGGATTGTGATGGAGGTGAATGATGGGAGAGCCCATGACGGTATTGGGGACGATGCTGGAGTTGAGCATGACAGTGATAACGAGGAGGAGAGCGAACCGAAAGAAGAGCCCGAGGAGGATCCTCGTCGCTCACCGAATGCTTGAGATGATGGGCTTGGATGGATTATGGTATCTTCTTTTCTTTTCTTTTCTTTTTTTCTTCTTTTAGTATTAGGTATATTGTAGCATGATGACAAGTAGTTAATCTTTTGTAAGTTGACGGCGGGTTCTAGCTTAGTATGTTAGAAGCTTTTGCATAGGTATTGTAAGTTTTCCCCTTGAATATGGTTAGAATGCCACCTTTCTTTTGTCCTTTAAAGATGGCTTAATAACCATATGTCTTTTGCACATGTAAGTAAGGAATGATAATTATGAATGAATGAAGTTCAAAATATTCCTTGACTTGAAGTTTGGAGAATTGATCGTTATACGATTAATCCAACTATGTGCTATATTCGTGCCTTCAAGAAATGAGCGAATTAACTCCTTATGTCCATCTTGGATTGAATTTTAGATATATGGCCATTATATGATTTATCCATTAATACGCATGAATTTATGCCTTTTTAAAACAATAAAACTTCACCATAAATTCTTGATTGGAAACTTAGAGCTTTACCAACATGCGTAACACATTTAAGTCTCATCATACAATTCAAGACATCAAGAATTCCTATTAAGATTATTCTTGCATTTTTCAAATTAACATGGCTTCACAAGAAAACACATCACAAAGTTAACCAACTAAAAGACTAGGGAAACCTCGTCGGGTATTGTTCAAAGAACTAAGGGCACCCAAAACACCTAATAATATGGATAACCCGATACCCTGATGGCCAGTTCATGATCCTTTACCTCCTACATGTCGTGAGCTCCGTTGTTGCACGCCTCCTAGAAATGAGCCAGCGGCAGACCAACTCTTTACACTCTTATGACAAGTCTTAATCAGGGCTAACAACAAAACAATCAAAGGCCCAAATAGGAAGAGAAAGCCGATGATAGAATACTAGCAAGGTTTTTAAGACTTAATCCGCCCAGGTTCAAAGGTGAACCTAATGATCAGAAGGCGGAATCCTAGCTAGTTACAGTAGAAAAGCCTTTTAAGGTACTAAACTACACCAATACTCAAAAAGTGAAGTACGCCAATTACTTGTTTGAGGATGCTGCAAGTCATTGATGGTCTGTAGTAGAAAGAAAATGGGAAAGAAATGGAGTGGAAGGGACTTGGGAGGATTTTAGTGTTGAGTTCTTAAAGAAGTACATTCCACAAGTGGTTGGGGATCAGAGAGAAAATGAATTCATGTGATTGATTCAAAGGCAGATGACAGTGGCTAAGTATGAAACAAAATTTAATCGGCTGATTCAATAAGCCCTCAAATATTGGTTGACGAGGATAGGTGTAGAAAAAAATTTGTGGGAGGTCTCAGGCCCAACTTGAGACGATGCTTGGCCATTAGTCGGCCACAGGATTACGATAGCACCGTAGAGTTGGCATTGGAGTTCCAAGAGCTCTAGAAAATCACTAATAAGAAAAAAGAAAAATGGTCCGGGAAGCCGGATCAAGAGAAAGGAAATAAGGGTTTATCTGACAAGAAACCCAAGACAGGAAACATGCCATCGACATCTAATAAAGGCAAGGCCCCAGCATCAGCAGGGAAAGTAAACTATACGTACTGTGGTGGCACCACACATACTGAGGACCAATGCTGGAGAAAATTTGAAAAATGCCTCCTTTGTGAGAGTGATCAATACTCCATCAAGGATTGCCCCAAGAATAACAAAGGTGAAAATTCTGGAGCACAGGGTCAGCAACAGAAAAATACTGCTGGGCATCCTCAAGTTAAGACCAGAGCATATGCCTTGATCAGAGAAGAAGGCGCGGAGTCCACGCAGGTTGTGGAAGGTACGATTTTAATTCAAAATTTTATATGCAAAGCTGTGTTTGACCCTGGTGCAACCCATTCATTCATATCAATTGTCTATGCTAAGAAATTGAATCTAACTCTAGAAAATATGAAAATGACATATGAGATTCATACTCTCGTAGGCGGGTATTATAAGACTAGGATAGGGTACCCTGATGCCCCGTGGTTATAGATAATCAGAATTTTAGTGCTAATTTGATTGAACTGCCAATCCAAAACTATGACCTTAGTTTAGGAATGGATTGGCTCTACTAGTATTTGGCTATAGTTGACTGTTTTACTAAAATAGTCAAGTTAGGTACCGGATTTGGGGTAGGTACCAATAATGCACCTGAAAATAATTGCATACCTACCATTTCGGCAATGAAGGCCAAAAAAATTATCAGAAAAAAGGGGCCAAAGATTTCTGACCTATCTGATAAATAAATATCAGGATAAGGTTGAATTGAAAGATGTTAAAGTAGTAAATGTGTATCCTGAGGAATTAAATTCATTACCCCCAAATTGCAAAATAGAGTTCGTGATCGAAACTATTCATGGGGTAAAGCCATTCTCGAAGACCCTTTGCAGAATGATACCAGCAGAATTAAAGGAGTTAAAGGAACAATTACAAGAACTGTTGGAGAAAAATTTCATACAGCCGAGCTCTTCACCTCGGGGAGCTCCGATCTTATTTGTAAAGAAGAAGAATGGATCACTAAGAATGTACATTGATTATAGAGCGCTAAATGAAGTAACCATCAAGAATAAATACCTCTTAACCCATATAGATGAATTGTTTGATCATCTTCAGGGGTCTCTTGTATATTCTAAGTTAGATTTAAGGCAAGGATACTATCAGTTAAAAATACGAGAAACAGATATCTCTAAAATTGCATTCAATTCCCGTTATGGGCATTTTGAGTTCGTAGTAATGCCCTTTGGATTCCTCCTGTAGCATTTATGAATTTGAGTGTTTCGTCCATACCTTAATTGGTTTGTAGTAATATTCATAGACAACATTTTGGTTTATTCAAAATCGGAAGAGGAGCATGGAGGACATTTGCGACTTGTCCTTCAAACTTTAAAGGAGCATAAGTTGTATGCCAAATTCAGCAAATGTGAATTTTGCATATAATATCTCAGAATGGACTGGAAGTGGACCTAGAAAAGGTCGAGGCCGTTTTCAACTAGAAAAGACTCGAGACTGTCACTAAAGTGAGAAGTTTTTAGGGATTGGCTTGATATTATCGAAAATTTATCCAGAACTTCTCTACGTTGGCTGGACCACTTGCAAGACAGACCCAAAAAAAAATTGACTTTTTGATTGGGATCAAAAGTGTGAGGAGAGTTTCTTGGAGCTTAATGAAAGATTGACAATAGCTTTAGTACTCGCACTACCTGATGGGTTAGAGGAGTTTACTATTTATACTGCTGCCTTAAGAGAATGATTGGGATGTGTTCTAATGCAGACAGGCAAAGTAATTGCTTACGTATCAAGAAAGTTGAAAAATCATGAGTTGAACTACCCTACTCATAATTTAGAATTGGCGGCTATTATCTTTGCCTTAGCAAAATGGTGTCACTACTTGTATGGAGCTAAGATTGAAGTTTTTACTAACCATAAGAGCCTAAGATATATCTTCAGTCAGAAAAACTTAAATCTCAGACAACGGTATTGGATGGAATTCTTGGAAGATTATGATTTCACAATCACCTACCATCCAAGGAAAGTAAATGTAGTTGCAAATGCTCTAAGTCGGAAAGGAAAGATAGCAAACCTGAGCATTTATCCAGAACTGTTCAGTGAAATCTTGAAAGCCCAAGGAGAAGATGATTGGGTTCAAAAACTAAAAGTCAAGATAAAACCAGATTTTAGGATCGACACAGATAGATTATTACGGTTTAGAAATCAGGTGTGTATTCCTACATCAATGAAAGAAAGAGTGCTATCGACAGCACATCAAACTAAATTTTCGGTACAACCAGGAGGAACAAAGACGTATAGGGACTTGAAACAGAAGTTTTGATAGGAATGAATGAAGAATGATGTAGCTGATTACATTCAGAGCATCAAATGCCATCTGGAAAGTTACAACCGCTCCCAATACCAAATTGAAAATGGGATCAGATCACCATGGACTTCGTGATAGGTCTACTTGTTGTGCGAAAAGGATATGATAGTATTTGGGCTGTAGTTGATAGGCTCACTAAGTCAGCTCATTTCTTGCCTGTCAAAACCCAGTACAATGTTGAAAAACTTGCCAAGATCTACCTTAGGGAGATAGTACGATTGCATGGAATCCCTCAAAGTATTGTCTTCGATAGAGATCTGAAATTTACGACAAGGCTATGGAAGAGCTTACAAGAGCATTACTTTTTAGCACTATTGCTCATTTGCAGACAGATGGCCATCAGAAAGGATGATATAAATTCTAGAGGACTTGTTGAGGAATTGTGTCCTGAATTTCCCTAAGAATCGGGATAGGCATCTACCTCTGGTAGAATTTATCTACAACAACAACTATTGGACTTCAATCTAGATGGCACCATATGAAGCATTATATGGCAGAAGATACAAATCACCTCTTCACTGGGATCTACATAAAGTCAGGAACACATCGAGTAAAGGCAATGAAGCTCTACAACTTGAAATGATACAAGAAGCGATAGACAAAATCTAGATCATTAAGAGAAACATGAAGACCACTTAGGATCGTCAAAAGAGCTATGCAGATAAGTAGAGAAAGGATCTAGAATTCAATGTCGAAGATAAGGTATATCTGAAAGTCGCTCCACAAAAAGGAATCCGAAGGATAAGCAAAAGTGGAAAGCTAAATCCCAAATACACTGGACCTTTCCAAATCATTGAGCGGATAGGCCTTGTGGCGTATTAGCTTGATCTTTCACCAAATCTCACTGGGATTCACAACGTATTCCATGTCTCTCGGTTACAGAAGTACTATCCCGATCCCTCACATATTATCGAGCACTTTTGCGTTCCCCTTCAAAGTGACTTTTTGTACGTAGAACAGCCCGTTTGTACCCTAAACTTCCAAGTTCATGAGCTTAGGAACATATGATACCTCAAGTTAACATGCTTTGGAGGAATCAGAAAGGAGAAGAAGCTACCTGGGAACGTGATGATGAAATAAGGGACAAGTATCCTTACCTATTCGAATAAGGTATAAATTTAGGGATCAGATTCTCTTAAGGTGGGGAGAGTGTAACACCCTAAAATTTTTCCTAACTAAAATTTTAACCTTCTATTTTTCAAACGATAAACCATTTTTGAAATCGCAAAAATTGTTTTTACCATCAAAATAATTTTTTTACATTCAAAAAATTTTTTTAGCTTTCGATGCTTCATATATGCGCCGTTTTGAGCCCAAACGAGCCAAAATTTGGCCCAATTCTACCCCATTTCAGCCCAACCAAAAGGAAAGCCCAATTCAAACTAGTTCATATATATATATATATATAGAGGAAAGCATGGCTGCAAATCGGCAGCCATGCTTGTGGGAATTCCCCCCATCAAATTGCACCAACTCTTATCAATCTAGATATTTAGCTTTTCCAAGAAGCTTTAAATTGACATAAAGCCCATACAAGTTTCCATTTTGCTTAAAGGTCCTCTCTTTCCCTTTATAAATAGGATAGTTAGGAGAAAATGATTTTCTTCTACTCTTGTATCTCCTTAATCCTTCAAGAAAAGCATTCTCATTCTGACACAAGAATAACTTCAAACTCTCTCACTTAAAACTCAAATTTCTCCACATAAACCTAATCATATATATAGATATATTCTTATTCAAGAAAAATTTCCTACAAATCATATATCATCAAGCATTTCTCAAAGGGAAAAGAGTAAAGGGGAATATTCTCTCAAATGTGTTGGTAAGAGGAAAGTGTAAGAAATTTTGAATTTATAGTTCATTGTGAGATTAGAAATTAATTTAGTATTAGCCTAATATGCTTGATTTGATGTTCGGAGTAAAATATACAATACTTTTTAAAAACTATAAACAGTACTTTTTAAAAATATTTTAACGGAGTAAAATCCTTCAACGATATTTTGGAATCGTTTTAAAGGAGTAAAATTCATGAAATATTTTGAAAATATTTTAAAGGAAATAAAAATATAACCGATACTTGAAAAATATTTCAAAGGAGCAAAAATAACAAACAATACTTTGAAAATATTTTTGTACGAATGACGTTCTAAAACCGTTTCAAAAGAGTGCTCTGTGGATTTAACGTGGCAAAATGGAATTAAAATCATGAAAAAATATTCAAAAACACTTAAAAAAATGAAATAATATAAGTTTTCTATAATTTTAAAATTTAAAATCAAGCATGGAAATTTTACAAAACAAGCCAAGTAAGTTCATGTATCTATTTTTCAACAAAAACAATACGTATTCGAAAATGTCCGAAACTTTCCAAACACTAAATTATCAAATCATTGACCAAGCAAAGAAATGACCACAATAATATCCGAATATCCATAATAATCATTAAACAAGGCAAGGAGTTCATAACAATCCAACAATGAATAACAACAACAAGTTCAACTCATGTTCATTACAATCAAAGCAAGGAAATGAAATCAAGATAAAAAAGATTCCATTATCAATGAGCACAAGGGATAGCCATAATCCTTACTTCAATTATTTAATCACAATCCATAATACGCTTCTAAGTTCTCAAATATGCTCCAAACAAATCACCTAATCATTCAATATCAAAATCTATGATTAACCACTTTTTCAAAAATGGCAGTCTCTATTCCAAAAATTTTATCTCAAAGTTCCTAAAAGTTTAACGGTGAAATTTGCTTCTACAATTATTTTAACTCAATGATCTTTCTAACGATGGCTTCTAATCAACGATCCAATGGTTGGATCTTCGTTTATATCTACTCAAGATTCTACCATTGCTACTGTCCCCTGTTCTCGGCAAAACGGGCATGTTGTGTTCCATCAATATTTTTGGCCCCCCTTTTCCATGTTTTTGAATGATTTTTTATTATAATATTTTTAACGGTATATTTTATAGACCAATTTGATAAGATTAAGATGAGTTTTGAAGTTTTGAAAGTTGAAGGTGAAACAAGGGACAGTGGCAAATTCGAGAACAACTTGTTTGTGTGTGTGTTAGAATTCAAGCTTAACTTTCCAAGTTTCAACACTTCTATCCCAAATCTAAACATTATTTTAAATCAATCATCAAGATCTCAAATCAATTGATAAAACAAATTTCAAGGCAAAAGAAAAACTTATGGAAATCATGAATCAATCAAAATTCTTACCCCTTTAGCTTATAGTCCTCAATGTGATAGAAATTCTCTCAATTTTAAACTATTTCTGTAACAATAAATATCATAAAAGATCATACCATGTTTCTTCAAATCTTACCTATAAAATTCAATTACAAATTGAGAACTTACCAAGTGTAATCACCTTATTCTTTTTCTTTTTATGATTGAACTTAAAATCTTGAAACTTTATCTCTTGAAGGAGAATAGAAGATGAAGAAAAATGTTCTGGACAGAATGGAGGAAAGAGACGCAGCAAAAAGAAGAAGAAAATGAGGTGTCATGGTGTGATGACTCGAAAATTCCCTTAATCCTAATTAAATAATTTTCTTTCCATCCAATGATTTATTGCCCTCAATTCGAAAAATTTTTTGAATTTCCTTATGGCCAGATTTCTCGATAAAGAAAATTTCTTTTCAAAATTTTCTTTTGGCCCAAAAGTCGTCGAAAACATCCTATTAACTTCAAAAATAATATTTTAGACCCAAAAGATTCTTGTAACTTTGTTTCGACCCCTAAATTTCAAAATTTTAAAACCTAGTGCCGTTTTAAACAATTTTAATTGCTATTATCCAAAAAACTTTAGAACGGCAAAATTATTTTTATTTAGCAATCAAAAATTTTATTTCAATCAAATATGGGCCAAAGACATTATTTTCTAACTCAAATCAATGCATAATTGGCCCAAAAATTGAGCTCAAGGATTTATTAAACTTTCAAAGCCCAAGTTCAAGTCCAATTCAAAATTTTGAAAAAAAAAAAAAAAAAGAAGAGAAAATGGCTGCCTTCAGCCGAACACACACACACACACACACAAAATATATATGTGAAGACAAAAAGCAAGATAAGAGCATATGGAAATTAACTCTTTAGAGGGATCCATGCCACCTCACTCCTTAAGTCATCTTCCAATACCATGATTCCAAACATTAAATGCTATGTATATAGTATTGAAAATACATACATGTATGTATTCTTAGAGAGTATGTACACAAGAGAAAGATAAATAAATAATTAGCCTTGTCTTCCTTTCTTCTCTATGGTGGTTGAAAAATAGAGGGTGAGTGTGTAACCAATTTTCTTTCAATTTCCTTCCTATTTTAAACCATCAAGCTTAAGGGGATTTGTAAGGGACATCACCTCATGATCATATCTTCAAGTTTTGGTAAGTTTTAGTCAATATTTTAGTAGTTATTCGCTTCAATTAAGTAGACTCTAAAAGGAAATCTCTTGGTGTTAGGAGTTGTTGGAGAGCTTAAAGACTCTTGGGAGTTATAAATTTTAGATAGTAAAAAAGGTAAGGATTATGATATCCCCTTCTTCAGGTCCTTAACACTTGGTTCATGGTTCTAATCTCTGAGAATTCCATTGGTAATATATTTATTGACATGTTTGTTGATGGAATCTTGATTATTATAAACTTATGTTGCTTGATCTACTTGAAAATCTATTGTGATGTTGTTGAATGAGCTTGGTTCAGCCTATATATTCTGAACCGTGAATCTGACCTTAAGGGATATAAGGAACTTAATGGATCATCACACTTAGATTTGGTGGTTAAGTGATTTCATAAATTAAATGAAAAGTGAAAGCATTAGTTGCTCTCGGGTAGCCTTAGGCAGTACACTTACCTCATTTCAAAAATTTGAAAATACCACTTATACTACTCCAAAAATTACATATAGGGAACCGTTGGAAACCTCATCAAGTCTAGATGATGTTAGAATAAAAAATAACCTAGAAATAAGGAGATAAATGGTTGAAAATGCCTATTGAACCAAACCTGCCAATTTAGCTAAAATAGAGGAGGCCTCTATCATAATCCTCATTTCAAAAATTCATAACCGGACCTCCACAAATCTAAAAAATCTACAACCTACACGATTTGAAACCTTATCAAGTTTAGTTATTGATAGAATCAAGAATCAACCAAAATCATGAAAGGAAAAAGCCAAAAACATCTTTAGATCCAAACTTGCCAGTTTACCCAAAGAGCAGGGTACTCACTGGAATGTACTCTAACACATTCTTCGTTTTCAAAATATTGAAAACCAACCTTTACTTCACCAAATTAGCCCCAAAATATTAGTTAGAAACCTTGTCAAGTGAGAATGATAATAGACTTAAGAATCTTTAAAATCCATGAAGAATTTTGCCCAAAAAATTCTTTAAAGCCGAACATGCAAACTGACCTTGGTATGCGATAGAACTATGGGTCAACTTTAAAAATTCATAACTAAATGGCTGCTCAAAATAAAACCACCGTTGAAAAGCTTGTCAAGTCTAGATAATCATAGTACTAAATTGCCAAATTTAACTCATTTAATTGTATTTTTAAGATGGCCCGAAAACTCGCTGCCGTACCAGAAACATACAAAATCCAACTGTTTAGTGTTTTTCATCAAAATAATTTTCAAAATCACACCCTATGATTTTTAAATCTAATTTGATGATCCACGTAGAATCTTTATACCCCTGGTTCGAATTCTTAAATTTTCTTGTATCCGAGCCCTCGAATTTGATCTAGTATTGTGAATTCTTGGGTGTTCCAAGTCATATTGTCTATTGATAGCCTTAATGCATGATTGTTAGGCCCTGGGAACCTCAGGGGGGATTGGTTAGGCGTTACGGCACGTTGACCTTATCCTTGAGACTTCCTTATCATTGAGGTAACTAGGAGAGAATTTGGAGGTAGATTTTCAAATAGTTATGCTCAGCACGCAATCGACCGTGCCTAATGATTGATTGGCCTAACCCGGGCGGCCACCCGGAAGGCAATTGGAGGGATAAGGATATTGTAACGCCCCAGGTCCTAGAGCGTCCGCCCCTAGGTCGGCAACGCTACTCACGTACATGAATAAATAATCTAAATCCCAAAATTTACATGAACATAATCATTTTCATTACATTGTCCAATAGTACAAATACATCTTCTAGTCTCAACATAAGTCATACAACTCTACTGAACACAATTACATAACCCTTGATACAAAATAATCCTGGTCTCAAATCTTCAAACTTGCCATGAAATTTCTTGAAATTAATTTCCTACACTAGTAGAGTTAAGGGGGTGAGTCCACTGACTCAGCAAGGAATATTACTATAACCATGAATAAGGGTGGAAAAGAAATATTTTTCAGGATTTTGAGATATCAATGTGATTAAACAGATCTCGAGAACCATTGATATCATGATTTCACAAACATTCGTTAGCCCAAAAGCTCAATAATAGCAATTCGATATTAATGACAATACAATCCATAACATATTCAAATCATAAGCTCAAATTTCAGCAATAAATATGAATATCGAAATAAATATGGCTGGAGTAGTATTTGGTAGATTTGTCACCCTTATAACATCCAAACAATAACAATTTCTTTATTCCTCCAAACCACCACTCACGAGGATATTAAAAGGCCAGTCACCACAGCACGATCGACCACAAACCTTAGGACTAGTCTTTGAAAAATCTACTCCAAATCTCCGCAGAACTATTCACAATTGGAACCAAGCTTAGGTCCACCTATTTGGGAAACCTACCAAAGGTCCATCTGTCGGCCCGACGTCGCCCAGTGTCCCTCTTGAGGCTCACTGGGCCCAACAATCATGCAATAGGTTTCAAAAATTCAGACATAACAATAAAATTATCATCGGATCAATAATGAAGGCTCTTGAACATTGGATATAGCATTTAGAACGAATCGTTGGACATAAGAAGATCAATTTGAACATTAAAGCATTTAAAAGGAATGAGATACGGACTAAAATTTGAAAATTTGGGCAAATCACTTTGAAACTTAAATATTTATATTTTCAAAATATTCTAATAAATCAAAGAAAAATTTATAAAAATTTCATGTTTTGAAAACATTTCCTTTTGCAAGTTTTAAACTTAAATTTTGTATTTTCAAAATGTTCAACTAAGTAAAGAGAAGTTTACGCTTTTGAAATAATTTTAAATCATCAAAATCATGTACAAAATATTTATACTAAGCTCATGTAAAATTTATTTGTTTGTCCAAGATAAGATTTGCATGTATTTTGTCCAAAATTTCATTGTCAAAGTGTTAGAATTCCAAACCAAGTAATTGTAAATGTTGTCTTGAGTCTCTTATATCTGGCAAATCCTCATTCATGATCGATCGAGTACATGGCATCAAGATATTCCACAAGATGTTCAATAAGTTCAAATCTCAATGTTTCCAATGATAAGAACAAGAATTAAAACTTGATCATGGTAAGAAATTCGAGAATGATTATAGTAATAACCCTTACCTCTGATCCTTAAACTTTAAGTCCAAAGATGATATTGAGATTGTCTAATCCATCAAGTTAATTTAACTTTAAATTTGACAGCTGCCCAGCTGAAAATAGAGAAAGGAGTTGGGAGATGAGAGAGGGACGAGGGTTTTGAGATTAAAGAGAGGTGGAAGAGAGTGAGAATTAAAAAGTTGTTTTCCAAATCAAATACAAATTTTAATGAAATGAACATGGGATTCATTTGTCATTTTTCAATTTATTTTGTTTTCATCCCATTGATGTAACACCTGAGAATTCCCTAAATAAAATTCTTGAATCGTCGATTATTCAAAAATTCATTTGATTTTAAAAATCGTGCATCGTTTTAAAACCAAAACATGTTTTGTGCATTCAAAATGATTTCAAGCAAACACGTCTCAGATTCACGTCACGTCTCAACCCAAAACAAGCCCAAATGACCCAATTTACAAGCCCATTTCAAGCCCAAAGTATGAGCCCAATGTTTAGCCACTATTCTTGACAAAATGAGCACAAAAAAAAAAAGAGAGAGAGAGAAAGAAAAATGAAGAGGAAATCTGCAGATCAAATCCGCAACAGCAACAGCAGCAATTTTTTATGGATGGAAGTCCATCCATCCATCCTATATTGTCACATGTAGCCACCCTAACCTATCCCCAACTTTTGGTAATTGCTTTGAGGGGATTAAACTCTTTGATTCTCTCATATTTGACCCAAAATCCTTTTATAAATAAGGACATTTAGAGCTTACAACTTCTGCAAAAATTTGATAACACACTTGCATTTATAACTTCACTTGTCTCCTTGTCTTCTATCAAAAATTGATTTCTTGCATTTAAGGGGATTCCAGGAGTGTGAACTCTCATCCAACTCTTGGTAAGTGGCCTTAGGTTTTTGTTTAAAAATTGGTTAAATGATATATATATGTTAGTGTTTAACATGAATGTATGAATTTGGTTATAGGTGAGATCATAAGCTTGGTTCAACCACATTTACAGATTTAAGCTCATAGAGGTAAGATTTATAGCTTATTCTCTTCTCCATGAGCATGAGTTTCCCGCTTTCTTGTTAATTTATCGAGCATGCCTTGAGTTATTGAATATGTAATGTTCTATGATATGTTGAGCATGTAAACTTGTGATGGTTATTGCTATTCTTGCTATTTCATGCTCAAACTCTTGAATATGAATTAATCCGAAGCTTAGTGAACCATCTCGAACCTCTTCTTCGATGCTTTGGATTGAACTTGAATGATGGAACATGGACTAATAGGAGAAACGTACTAAAAATTTGATTAGAAACAAAGGATATGGACAAAACCGTAGGATTGGGCGTTTAAACAATCTTTCAAAAATTTTCAAAACCAAAATTCGAAACAATGTTATATAAATATTTTTACGTATTTAAGAACCTCAAAAATGTATTTTAGGAACAAAAATTCAAAGAAAATCAAAAGACGAAAAATTGAATTTCAACCCTAGAGTGAGCGCTTGAACGCGTACATATGGGCACCCAAGCGCACACTCAGCACAGAAATTACTGTTCACTAGCGCCTCAACGCCCAACTTCAGCCAAGATTTTGTGAGCGCCCGTTTGTCCGCCCAAGCGCCTAGTCTCGGTCCAAACTTGATGTTTTGAGTTTTAAAATCCTATTTCTTGATAGCTTGAGTCCATATCCAATCATTTTAACGTAAGAAGAAGTTTTAAAACGTAATCCGACTAGTCCATAGTCCAATTTCTAAAACAATTGATCAATTGAATACGTTTGGCCTATTGAAATGTTATTTGATATTGTTGGCCATAAAACATTATGCCGTGCCAGCTTATTGGTTTATTGAATGTCCATTTCTTTTCTAAAGCCATATGATTGATTGATTGTGGGCTCATGTGGGGTTTCTTGGGGACCGAACTCGTGCAGTTTCGGACTGTCAACTAGGACCCTCGAGCCCCTGATTGTTGGGTAGTTCGGACGAATTCTGGAGGTAGAATTTCGAAGTACTACCTTAAGCATGTACGTCGGCTGTGCTTCTTGATTGAGTGATGCTCCTTCGGGAGTCGTAGAGATAAGGTGAAATGTATATGTTGAAGATATAAGGGTGATAGACTTACTAAAAGATTGTTTCAGCTTATGGACTTGAATGTGATAATATATGTATATATTGATTATCTTGAACCTTCCGATTGTTATAACTCTTACTCTTTCTTGCATGCTAGAAATTTTACTGGGTCAGTGGACTCATGACCCTATGTAACATATAGGTTCTGGAAACATGAATGAATGAATGATTTGGAGCATGTAATAGATTGTATAGCTCATTTTGGTTTTGACATCCCTATTGTACCTTGGTTTAAATTTATCATTTTTTTGGACTTAGTTGGTATTGGGATGGATATTTTGTTTTGAACTCATGATACGTATAGAATGTTGGATTGTAATGTTAAGTTAGATTGCCCTATATATTTGAACTCTTGAAATGTAATAGTTAGTTATGGTACTTAGTTTGAATCTATTGATGGTTTTATGTAAGTTAGCTCGAATGATTGTGTTATAAATTTCTGAATTGGATTTAGATCGTATAGAATGCGAGTGATGCACCTCGGGTCTCGGGTCCACACATCTCCAGGATTTTGGGGGGCGTCACAATTGACTTGGTGGAAGACTAATTTGTGGATATAAAATAAAAATATCTTTGCCAAGAAGGGGTGTTTGGCCGGCTGAATATAATATATATATGTATATATATTTTGTTTTATATATAGTATTTAATATAATATAAAAAGTGGTATGTGATGGATTAAGCTTTGGGCTAAATCTTTGAACTAAAAATTGAGCTAAAATTTATTTCTTGGGCTAAAATGAAGTATATAATAATTTTCAAATGCAAGAAAAATTTTTCGAAGATGGTAAAATATTTTTGATTGGGGGAAAAAGTCTCAAATCGGTAAAAAAAGTCTACCGATTGAAATTTTTTCTCAAAAATATTATAAAAATATTCATCGATAAAATTGAGAGTTTAAAGATTTAATTAGAAAAATTCTCTCATTTTAATATTTACGTAGAGAATTTTTGGTTGCTAAATTATAATATTTTTGCCGTTTAAAATTTTTCGGACAATAGCAATTAAAGTTGTTTAAAACAGCGCTAGGTTTTAAATTTTGAATTAAAGGGTTTAAAAATAATATTATAGAAGTCTTTAGGCCTAAATAAAATATTTTGGATGTTAGTAAGGTGTTTTTAATAAATTTGGACCAAAAGCAATTTTTGAAATGAATAATTTCTTTGTCGAGAGAATTCGGCCGTAGAGAAAATTAGGAATTTTCGAATTGAAAGATAATAAATTTTCAGATAAAAAGAAAATTATTTAATTAAGATTAAGGAAATTTTCAGAGTGCTACAGATATTGTGATTGTTTTGATGATATAAGGGTGACAGATCCACCAAATAATAGTCCAGCCTAATTGATTTTTTTTACATTCGTATTGTGATTTGAATTCCGAATTATGACAATTGCTTTGGGTTTGAATTTCCGGATTTGCGCTTTTGTTGAATTGAATTAATTGTTGTCACTATGAATGTCAAAATTATAATGTCATTGATCCAGCCTATTATTTCTTGATTCCCAATTATCCGTCATGATCCTTGCTAAGTCTCTCAACTTACTTAAATTTTCTATCATGTGTAAGTGAGTAAAAATTGAAGAAATGCTTCTGTGTTTTCCTTTCTCTTTTATTTTACATTATCACGCTCGTGGTACGAGCATTGAGTTTACAGTCCACATGCATTTTGCCGTCACTAGGGCATCTGGCGGATGGAACATAGCTACAGATACCTTAGTATATAGTGAAACTGTTAACTAGAGATATTTTTTTAACTTTGTTATAGTTAGCATAGCGTAGGAATAAATTATATAAATTAGTTTGCTTTAGTTAGAACTTTTAGTACGAAACATAAATTATGGATGTAACATAAGATATTGTAAATTATGGTTTGCAAGGATGGTTTGTAGTATGTAAAAGATTATTGTATATTTGATGTGAGCTATATGTTAAGATAAGTTTCTTTTAATCAATATGTTCATGTTGATTTTAGTATTTAGATATTATTCTTGCATGCAACGTAATGTCCCGAAAACTAGGGTGGAAGTGTCCTGGGACCCGGGGCGTTACATGTGGTCTTAAATTCAAATTCAAATTCAAATTTTGTAGAAATGAAGTAGGGACTCATTTGCCATTTTTTCCTTTTGTGGTTCTCATCCAATTGACTTGGTGGAAGACTAATTATGTATATAAAATTAAAATATCCAAGTGTATTTGAAGGGGTGTGATGGCCGAATTTGTATGTGTGTGTGTGTGTCTTCACCTTTAGTTGTGTGTATCTTGTATGTATAATTTAGTGTAAAGTGCATTATATGTTGGTTTAAGTTTTGGCTAATTTGGGTTAAGGTTTTGAGCTTAAAAATTATTTCTTGAGCCAAAATAATGTATTTAATAATTTTCAAGTGTAAAAGAAATTTTTCAAAAGTAATAAAATATTTTCAATTGAGAGAAAAATCTCAAAACGTTGAAAAATCGTCTACCTATTAAAATTTTTCTCAAAAATATTATAAAAACGTTTACCGATTAAGATTGAGAGTTTAAAGATTTAATTAGAAACTTATGTGCATAAGTACTTGTGCTTAGCAACCTCAAGTATGCGAAATTTTGTATAGCCTAATGGTGATTAGGATGATGAAAACTAGGCATGATATGATAGTAGTTATGTAACCATTTCCTTTTGCTCGTTTTGTAAGATGAACCAATAACCATGCTTTTAACTATGAAGTAAGAAACCTTTTGAACTAAATAAATACGGGATTTTAGTATTGCCAATCTTGAGCCTTAATGGTATATTTTGTGGCAAGAGAATTATGAGCCTTTGTGATAATAGAACATTGGATTGATACCAAGAAATCTCATGGACCAATGTTTGATAAATATGGCAACAAGAATAGAAACCTCAATGAACGAACCCTCCAAGATAACACAATAGGCCAAGACAAGTTTTATTTAAAGAATTAAGGACACTAGAAAACCCAAGAAATAAAGAGGATAATTTACCCAAGGGAGGCCACATAAAAGAACTTCCCCAGCGAGAAATGGATATGCAACAGATCAGCTATTCACTTCACTGTAGCAACTCGTAAACTAAGCCTAGTGGCCAGCTAACCAATGACGTAATAACAAGAAAAAATTAAATGAACAATTGTTAACTGAGTTTTGGTTCAAGGATGAGCCTGATAATAAGAAAGTAGAGGCAAGAATTGGGGAAGATGAGAAAATTTTCTGAATACTCAAAAACTCGGAAGAACAATATATTAGATATGCCATTTTTCTTTTAGAATAGATAGCATACAACTGGTGGCTTGTTGTGGAGTAAGGGTGGAATTAAGAGGGGGTTATGTGGACTTGGGAGGTATTCCGAGCGGAATCTATGAAAAGTTATTTTCTCTAATGAGTGGGATGTGAGAAAGAAAGAATTCATGAATCTGATTCAAAGATCTCTATTGGTAACAGAGTAGGAGAATAAGTATAACCAGTTGACCTAGTACGCCTCACATGTCCTGACAAAAGAAAAGAAATTAAGGGTTGAAATTCGAAGATGAGGCGGGCACTGGCTATACGTAATCCACCCAATTATGACTTTGCAATAGAAGAAGGGCAATGAAGTTGGAAACGGAATTCAAGAAACTCCGAAAATTTTGATGAGGAAATGAAGATGAGGCAATTGGATAAATCCGATCAAAATAAGAAAAGGAAGGGTTTCTATGAAAAGAAACCTCAAACGATGGCTAAAAATGCATCAATTACTGACTAGAGCAAGCCCCAACGGTAGTGGAGAAAATGGGCTGAACCAGCCACAAGAGAATACCGTAGGGCATCTACAGATCAAAGTTAGAGCCTATGCGTTAGCGGGGGAGCGATGAGGGTGGACCCTATTCAAGGAACCTTAGCTCGAGATTTTTTTATGCCAAGCTTTATTTAGCCCGAAAGCTGCGCATTCTTTTATATCAGCTATGTGTGCTAAGAGAATAAATTCGATTTCAGAACTCATGAGAATCATGTATGAAGCTCAGAACTTATATGAGGACATTACACAACTTGTGTTAAATATCCAAATTTTCCTATGATTATAGAAAGATAGGAATTGTCGCTTATCTTACCCAACTGCATATTCTAAGTAACCTTAGGTAAGTAAGGTATCCTATCCGTATCACTAGATTTTCAGGTCTGAGAAATTTAAGAATCATAGGATGTTCTAAGTTACGATCCTTTGGGAGAAATAAGGAGATAGAAAATGCTTACTTAGGAGCATAAGAACATTATTGGAGATAAATATTCCCGCCTAATCGAGTAAAGATGAGAATCTAGGGACCAGATTCTTTTAAGGGGGAGATTGTAACACCTCGAAAATTTTTCTAATTAAATTTTGAAACTTTCATTAATCTAATGACAAATGATTTTCACAAATCATGAAAATCTTTCTTGTAATCAAATGTTTTCCCCCATCTGAACGATTTTTCCTTTATATCTTGAAAATTCCCCTAATCAAGATTTTTAACTCTTCGTTTTCAAATGATAAATCATTTTCGCTATCACAAAAATTATTTTATTATCAAAGTAATTTATTTTCATTCGAAAATTTTTTTGTACAATCGAGATTTCGTTTAAGCTCCATTTTCAGCCCAAAACAAGCCTTTTTGGCCCAAAAAATAAGCCCAAACACTAGCTCAACATTTTGACCTAATAATTAACAAAATTTCAAAAAAAAAAAAAAGAATGAAAGCAGCTGAATTTCAGTCAGCTGTAGCTGCAAAATGGGTGAGGATTTTCCTCACGCACTCCCATCACCTATTTCCCAAATTTCTCCAAGAAGTATGGGCAAATTGCACCTAAGTCCTTGGCAAGAATTCCTTTGCTATAAGGCCCTTCTCTTCAATTATGAATATGAGGTTTGAAGAAGAGTATTGTCTTCTACATTTATTGCAAGACAAAGTTAAAACTTTCTAACTTCTTCCATCTTCATTCATTCTCTTGCAATTTTCTATTTTAAGGAGAAAAATCTATTTATCATAAGTACCATTCTATCATTTGACAAAAACGGGAAGGAGTAGGAAAGAGCACTCTCAAATATTTGCCCCTAGGTAAGATTGAATTAATGGTTGTGTAAAAATTATATGATAAGATGGGGTTTAGCCTAACTTAAGTATTCTGTCTTCCATTTTATTAGGTGTTGAACTTCTCTTTGTACTGATCAAATATTCATTTTTAAGAGTTTAGGGCGGAGGTAAGATTTATGGCATTTCCTTATTGGCTTCACCTGTTGAAATCTTTGTTATCCATGTCTTGAGATTTGCTATGAAGCATAATGTTCGTTTTTGTGATATTCTTTGATTTTCTTGCTCCATATTCATTACGAATGATGATTTGAACTTATTGAATGATATGAGACCTCATTCTTATCATGACTATGACCTTCAGATTTTGGATCATTGAATGAATGAAAGATTTGAGAGAAAAGTGAAAGAAAATAACTATGGACATAAAACCGATTTTTCACTTCAAACTTGTAAAAATCAATTTAAAAATCAAAATTTTCAAATCACTTCTTGAAAGTGGGTTTCTAGAGGTCTGATTTATAGATGAAAAATGTAGAAAAAGAAAATTTTTAATTTATAGATTTATTACACTTTTTCTCCAAAAATTTGAAAATTAAATTTTAAACTTGAAAATTAAAAATCTTGATGATGAGCAGAACAAACTAAATCTAATTTCTTCACATTTAGTCTTCTTTCATCATAAAGATTCTAAAAAAAAAATAATAATAATAATAATAATAATAATGAGAATAATAATAATAATTTTGAACCCCCTAGCGCCCAAGGTCAGTGGCTTCGACCATTGTTTGGGTGCTTGAACACCCATTCCAGTAGCCAAAAGCACTGTTTAGGCGCTCGAGCGCCTATTTCAGTGGCTATGTTTTCGTATTCCAACTGCGTTTTATCAACTCGTTTCCATATTTTACCTTTTTAAACATGTTTAAGGTCTCGATTCAAAATCTTTTCTAGTCCATGGTTCTAATTCGAATCGTTTGTTTGAGTCGATCTATCGTTTAAATCCGTGCCCGTGGTGGCTATATGTTTTGATATATTCGGATATGTTCTGATACGTTCAAATATGTTTGTTTCAAAATTCATGCCATGATGTGGCTTAATACTTTGAAAACGATCCTATTGTTTTGAACCTGAATGAATGAATGAATGTTAGGCCCTGAGAATTTTTAGGTTGTATCAGTTTGGGCGATATCCGATCATCAATCTGAACCCTAGAAATTCCTGAATGGTGGGTAGCTCAAACAAATCCTGGAGGTAGGATTCCGAAGGGTTACTCTAAAGCACGTGGAGTCGACTGTGCTTTAATGAATAAATGCCACTCCTTAAGGGAGTAATAGAGGGATAAAGATTAAATGAATATTAAATGTTGGAGTTATATAGGTGACAGATCCACCAAATGATTGTTTCAGCCTTAAATGCTTATTGACATGAATGTGAAAATTTTATAAGTTATTGTTTGTAATGATCATTTTAAACGTTTTGATTCGATATTGTCATCACATTCATGTTTCGTTTGTGCTATGTTTCTTGCTCATCCTTGTACTCTTCATCCTACACCATAAATTTTACTGGGTCAGTGGACTCATGATTTCATTAATATCATGTAGGAATTAACCTTATGGATTGGTGCACTTGGGAGGCTCCTCATTAAGTATTATGGCTTTTTATGAATCATGTAGATATACTTGTATTTAGTTTAGTTAGTTCAAACTTGTTTGGATTTCGGACATGATAGTATGTAATTTAGATCCATGATGTATTTTGAAAAAAAATTAGCCTGTAATTTTGGAATATTGGAATGTTAAGTTATGAATTTTGCATGTTGAATTTTCCATTTACTGTTTTAGTTTGCTATCCGTTCGTGAGTACCGTTCCAGATCACGGAGCGGAATGCACCAGGATCTGGGGCGTTATACATATTGTTTTGCAAGCACAAATGGTGATTCTCTAATTAATATGAAGGGATAATTACCTCTACACTCTGTCAAGTATAGTATAATCATCAAAACACCCTATGAGATTTGAAAAATTACTGTTACACCCATTACTGTTACTTTAGTCAACCCATAATTATAGTTATATTCCATGAGCTAACACATAATTACAATTACACCTTCTCGTTGAAAGGGTCTAGATTTCTCATGTTTCTTGATATTTAAGGGTATAATTGTAATAATCTATCAGCTAAACTAATATTGTGAGGTGCAACAATAATTATCCAAATTTCAAAAAATCCTTTGATAATTATACCAAAACTCAAGGATGTAGAGGCAATTATCCCTAAAAGGATTTAGTGGCTCTTTTTGCACACAACTATTAAAGCAAGGAGAGGATCAGCAGCCCCAACTATATAACCACCACTGTATTTAATTTGATGAAGATAATCCAGTTGATTTTGAGTTATCACTTCACCTGGCACCAGTAATGGAATTCCTGGTGGAAGAGGACAAATAACTTCACCACAAACTTCTTCGACAGACTCCTGAAACTTCTTTTCCATTTTTCTTGCAAAAAAAGCTCTCTGGGAGTCAAACTTTTGACAAGATAATCGAATTGCACTTTCTGGGCAATGGCAAATTTGTTCTTTTCATTGTTTAGTACTGAAAAAGTGGTTGATAAATACTTCAATCCCAACATGAGCTTGTGAACATGCTTACTAGTTGTCCCAAGGCTAAATGCTAGTGAAACAGATTTTGTGGTGTAAAGTTTAGGAACAATTCTAAGATTTTTAACGAATATTTCATTTGCCTAGAAACCCGTCAGGCCCAATTGCCACACACCAATTGTGACTCGCAAAGGGTCGATGGCATGAAATTTAGGAAATGCTAAAAGGTCAAGAACATAAATCCCTGGAATGGTACTAGCCAAGATTTTGGTTTCATTAACCAATTTCAATGCACTGTTGAAGATGGTTTTGGGGTTGGCACTTAGTTGGTGCCTAGCGGCGTCTAGTAATGCCAAAAGAAACCAATTGGGGCTTGTGGACTGAAGGAAATACAAGCACATGTGTAGCCTTTCTTTATCGATCATTTCCCCCGAAATGTATAGCATTGATGATTGCAAAAAAGAGCACAATACCTTGCGAGTAGATTGTATGGAGATATCGGCCCCCTTATCCAAGGCTGTTTTAGGCATTTCAAGATGAAATTTGAAGTGAGCTCCATGAGCTTCATCAACTATCAGGGGAATCCCTTGAGAATGGCAAATTTGTGAAATCTCACTTAAATTGCTGCAAATTCCATGGTAAGTAGGGGATGTCACAAAAACTGCAGCCACATTTCGGTGTTCCATTTTTAATTCTTGAATAGGTGATTTAACCTATAGCAAGAATTAACAAGTCATTTCTTCATGAAAGTAAACCTTGGACACAATTATTGTACAAACAATATCCTTCTCTAATCCCACATTAATATATATAGACATTAATTATTTAAAAAAAAAAGTGCAGATTTGTGACGCCCCCGAAATCCCGATAGCTTCAGACCCAAGATCCGAGGTGCGACACTCGCATTCTAAACAATCTAAAACCAATACGTTCTAAAATTTATACGGAAAACATGCAACTTTACAAATCAAACTATATACTCACAAAAGATCAATAAAACATTCCAACTAAGTCCCATAATACATTGATACATACCAAGTGTTCCAAATATATTGAGCACCTAACTTAACATTACAATCATTGAGCTATACAATTTCTAAAGTCCATATACGAAAAATCGATCCAAAATACAACCTAAGTCCATAAGTCCAAAAGTGATAGATTAAATCCAAAATACAAAAGAGTTTACAATCCCAAAACAAGCTATACAATCTATCACATGCTTCATTCATTCATTCATCCAAGATTCAAGAACTTACATGGTAAATAGGGTCATGAGTCCACTGACCCAGTAAAACTTATAGCAGGAATCAAGAATAAGAGGTTCAAGGAGACATGAGCATAGCAATCGATAGGACAAGAATGTGATTTGGATAACAATTCAAGACAATCAAGACGATCAATGTACATATATATACATATCAGAAATATTTATCACATTCAAGTCAATACGCTGAAACAATTTATTTGGTAGGTCTATCACCCTTATATCTTCAATATAAATATTACGCCTTATCCCTCTAACTCCCGAAGGAGCTCAATCAATCAAAAGTACAGCCGACGTACGTGCTTAGGGTAGCGCTTTAGAATTCTACCTCCAGAATTCGTCCGTACTACCCAACAATCAGGAGCTCGAGGGTCCTAGTAGACAATTCGATATTGTCCAAGTTCAGTCCCTAAGAAACCCCACAATCAATCAATCGTATAGGCTTAGAAACAAGAGGGACGTTCAATCAATCAATAAGCCGGCAAGACATAACGTTCAATTGCCAACAATATCAAATAACATTTCAAATAGGCGAATACATATTCAATCAATCAATCATTTCAAAAATTCAACTATGGACTAGAGGGTTTTCGTTTCAAAACACATATTACGTTAGAAAGATTGGATATGGACTTAATATGTCAAAGAATAGGGATTTAAAACACAAAGAAATCAAGTTGGGTTCGGAAATGGGTGCCTAGGCGCTGTAACACCCACGGATTTCCTTAACTTAAAAATTCTAAATTCGTCAATTTTGAAAATTCAAAACGAATTCAAGAAAACGAGCAACGTTTTAATTTCAAATCACGTATCACGTATCCAAATATATTTCTCTCGATTGGGCCTCGACAATAACCAAAATTTCAACCCAATTAGACTCAATTTGACCCAATTTGACCCAAGTGGAGGCCCAAACTTTTTTTCCATTTTTCAGCATATGTATATATGTATATATGCACACTAAACAAGCCAACAATGATATGTATATATAACATATATATGTATATAATCAGAAAAATGATTATCATGTAAGGGGAGGCCATGTTTTTTGTGGAAAATCATGTTAAGTTGGTAGAAGACCATGCCCTAATGATGGAACACCTTTGACCAAGTAATCTCTATGCTTAATAAAAGGAATGTGGAGCTTGAACACAAATCTTTACCACATTCAAAATCTGAAAAATTGGCTACACTCTCTCATCCTCTCATCACTCACGAAGCACACACTTCACAAAATCTGAAAAAATTTCCAGCCACCACACTCCCTCATTCTCTCGGCACTCTCCACTCCAAAACCTCACGGCACACACACACATTCACTAAACTCATTTCTAAGCAAAGGAAAAGCTAAGGAAAATACCTAAGGGTGAAGCACTCTACCTTGGTAAGTTAAGTTAGAATCTTGTCTCTATAGTTTTGATATGGAAATATAGAGTTTGATATTGGAACATGCTCTTGGTTAGGCATTGATACGAAAGTGAATCCGGCTCTTGGAACTCAAAGT
>JACFYI010003666.1:182073-193319 GCA_014898755.1 Handroanthus guayacan
TATATGTGATAAATTTCCAGATTTTTAAATCTGGAATTTTAGTAAAAATTTCAGGAAAAAAAAAAACATATGTATATATGATATATTTCCAGATTTTTAAATCTGGAATTTTACCAAAAATTTCAGAAAAATGTATGTATATATACGATATATTTTTCAGATTTTTTAAATCTGGAATTTTATTTAAAATTTCAGAAAAATCCATGCATACCTATGATATATTTCCAGATTATTAAATCTGGAATTTTAGTTAAAATTTAAAAAAAAAAATGTATGAATATATAGATGATATATTTCCAGATTTTAATATGGAAAATTCAATGAAATTTCGAAAATTAAAAATAAGAAAGTGTATATCTTTCTAGATTTTTAAATCTGGAAATTTCGGTTAAAAATTTCAGAAAAAAAATGTATGTATATATATATCATATATTTCCAGATTTTAATGTGGAAAATTCAATGGATTTTCGAAAATTAAAAATATATAAAATGTATATTTTTTCCCAGATTTTTAAATCTGGAAATTCAGTTAAGATTTCAAGAAAAAAAAATGTATGTATAAATATGAGATATTGCCAGATTTTTAAATCTGGAATTTTAGTTAAAATTTCAAAGAAAAATGTATGTATATATATAATATATTTTCAAATTTTAATAAGGAAGATCCAATGAAATTTCAAAAATTAAATGTATATTTTTCCAGATTTTTAAAATCTGGAATTTTAGTTAAAATTTCAAAAAAAAAAATTTATTTATATATATAATATATTTCCAGATTTTAATATGAAAAATTCAATGAATTTTCGAAAATTAAGGATAAATAAAATGTATATTTTTCCAGATTTTAAATCTAGGATTTCAGTTAAGATAAAAAAAAAATTATATATATATATATGTATATATAATATAATTTTCAGATATGTATAGACATAAATATATATATGTATGGGTGTATATACAAATAAATAGGAATGAAATAAAGTATGTATCTTTTAGAATAAGTTTTCCTACGTCCAATGTCTAATCCAAACCATTCTTGAATTCGTTCGATATTTGCATACGTAATCCAATTTGGACTTATATGTTTGATTATGTTTATCTAATCTTCTTAACGTAATATGAGTTTCAAAATGAAGAATCCTCTAGTCCATAGTCCAATACTCATTTGTTTGAACTGAATGATTGACTAAGCTTCCGAATTGATCATTTAATTGTCATTAGTCAATCAAAACGTGCCAATAGTTTCATGATTTTGGTACACTTGATTTGTTCTGATTGTTCTTAGCCTATCGTTCTGACTGTCTATTGGGCCCTGAGGAATTTATATGAGTATCGGATTGGGCAACGTCGGGTTTTCAAGACGAGCTCGTATGAATCCTCATCTGTGGGATTAATCCGGACGGCCCTGGAGGTAGGGTTCTAAGGAATTATCCTGAAGCACGTAGGTCGGCTGTGTTTCTCTGTTTCTGATGCTCTTTCAAGAGTTGGAGGGATAAGGAATTTTATGTGATTGAAATGAAGATATAAGGGTGATAGACCTACCAAACGCTAGTCTCTGCCTTATGACTTGAATGTGACATCTGTTAATTCTGTTAATTTGATCCGTTCGTTCTGATTGTTCTGAGCTGTTATTGAAATCACATTCTTGTCGCGTTTGTCGACTTGCCTATTGTTTGGAACTCTTTCACTTTCTTCTTCATGCCATAAATTTTACTGGGTCGTGTGACTCATGATTTCACGATATATTATGTAGGATCTTAAGCTGTGAATCGTTGCATGAGGAATCAAGCATGATCAGTTTAAGTTTTGGTACTGTAGCAAGCTTGTATTAGTTCGTCTACACTTTTGATATAATGATTTGTATATATGGATAGTGGAACTTAGATTTCGGGAAATCATGTAATATGTACAATCTTTTGGTATCAATGAAAATTCCGATGATTTTAGTTTGTTTTGAGCATAACAAAAAAAAAATTCCCATTTTGGCTTTAGCTTGTATGTCCGACCACGAGTGACGTTCCGAATCACGAAGCGGACGTGTTATCGTGACCCGGGGCGTTACAGGCGCGCAAACGGGTGCCTGAGCACCCAAAACATAAAAATTGAGCAGAGGTTGGGCGCTAAGGCGCCCAAACCACTGGAAAAAAATAGTTGCTTTTGCCAAGAGTGGGCACTGGGGTGCCCAACGTTGCGCACTCAAGCGCTGACTCTTGGGTGAAATTTCATTTTTTTGTCTTTTGATTTTCTTCAAATTTTTTATCCAAAAATACATTTATGAGGTTCTTATATACGTAAAAATATTTGTAAATCATCGTTTTGAATTTTGGTTTTGAAATTTTTTGAAAAATCATTTTAACGTCGCAAAATACGATTTTGTCCATATCCCTCGTTTCCAATCAAATCTTTTAGTTCGTTTTCCCTTCTAGTCCATGGCCCATCATTCAAAACTCAATCCCAAGCATCGGTATAAGAGTTAAGATGATTCATTTAGCATGGGATTTACATATTCAAAGAGTTGAGCATAGATTGGCAAGGATGACAAAACAACAACATAAGTTCTCAGGCTCAACATATTAATGGATATCAAATTCTCAATAGCTCAAACATGCTTGATCCATGAAGGAAAAGCTGAAACACATGCTCATGAAGAGGAAAAAGCCATAAGTCTTATCTCTTGTAGCTAAGTCTTTTGAATGCAAGAGTTTCGTGCTTAGTTCCTCAAACACCTATAACCATATACACATTTATGTCAATCTCTATTTAACATACCATTAACCATCCATAAACATGAATCTTAAGTCACTTACGTAGAATTTAGGTTGAGTGCTAACCACCTTAATGCCGTTTAAAGCTAACCGTTGGAAGGCAAGAAAAAGATGCAAGTGTTCCTAGTGCACGAAGAGTTTGTGATTTGAAAATTTTCTGCAGAAAATTTTTGTCTACAATGGGGTCTATTTATAGAGTGTAAAATAGGGCCAAAATGAAAGAGTTAATAAATTGAAGCCTTCCTAATTTAAATATCAGATTTTAGGGTTGATTTGGGACATCCTTGTGATGGATGGATGGGATAAAATCCCATCCATGTTGGTAGGCTAAGGCTGCCGCGGCTAGCTCATTTTCAGATTCCAATTTCTTCTTCTTTTTTTTTGTTTTTTATTCAAAATTGCTCACTTTGACCAAAATTGATGGCTAGACATTGGACTATGATTTGGGCTTATTTCATGGGCCATTCGGGCTCGTTTTCTGGTCGAAAAGTGATGAGGAATTGAAACGTGTTTGCTCGAAAAATTTTTGAATGCACAAAACGTATTTTGGTTTTAAAACGATGCTCGATTTTTAAAATCAAATAATTTTCGATAAATTGACGATTCAAGAATTTTATTTAGGGATTCTCGGGGTGTTACAGGATTCCTTTCTATAAATAAAATAGAGAAGTCTAAATACAAATATATATATATATATATATGATCCACGTACTTGGGAAGGCATGACCCCAGCAGCAATATCCCAAACGCTGTTAATTTCAGGAATTATGTATTTTGGAACAGCACCAGAAAGTATGATACTAGTAGTAGCAGACACATGGGCGTTTCGTGGGAGGATGATAGTATCTCCAGGCAAACAAGTCGCCATGATGGCTGCCTGGATACCACAACTAGTGCCCCCAACTGGAATCCATGTCTCTTTTGCTCCAAAGAGCTTAGCAGCCAATTTTTTGGCTTCGAGAAAAGGAACCTTAGGACAAAAAATCTTGTCTAGATCTGGGTGCTCAGTAACATCATGGACAAATGGCTTTGTGCCAATATTTTGAGTCAAAGCTGATGGTGCTGCTTGCCCTCTTTTATGCCCTGGAAAGTTGAAAGCAACAAGATTTCTTTCTGCTGAACATTTTAGTGCACGCACCAATGGTAGAAGGTCGAAAGTGTTTTTGCTAGTGTATTGCATCTATAGTCACCAAGTGATTAGAAGAATTTTTATTTTATTTTATTTTATTTTTTTTTTTACATTTGGCTTGTATGTATGACACATAATAGGAGATGAATCACCATTTTGAAATAGAAGATCTAGCTTATCACATTGGATCAGTTTTCATTCCTAAATTTCAAATTTCTAGCATTTCGTATATTAGAAAAAGTACACCTATTTTTGTGTGAAAATGAAGATATAATTGCATAATTTATTTAGGCGTAGGAATGAATTTAAACTATTTTTAAACATGAAATATATGTGTTCTGTAAAACTATATGCAGAGTGGCTTGAAATCTAATTTGATTTTGATGAATTAGTAACAAGATTTTAAAGTATATGTTGTAAGAATTGAACATATAAATAATAAATGTATAGTGAAACCTGAAAATCTATATCCAAAAACTTTGAAGAGACAGAAATTTTTATTTTTATATGTGCAAACAACACAACTTACCATTTTTATGCATATAACAAACAAATTCATTAAACTAAATTAATAGCTATGACTTCTTAGGAAAATGGTGAGAAATAAGATAAATAAAAAAATAAACACCAGAAGATCACGCACCTTTTCAAATAAAATTACCAAACGTCTATGTAGGAGGAAATTGAATATAGATGGAGCACATTTATCTTTTTTTCTTTTTTTTCTTTTTTCTTTTTTTTTTTTTTTTTTTTTTTTTTTTTTTTTTTTTTTGTCTTTTTTTGGGGTTTTCCTCTCCTTCAAAAGAATATTTTTTGTTTTCTTCTCCTTCAAAATAAGTGACTGTGGTTGAATCTGATTTGAACAGTGACACTTGGAATTTGGCCGGGTCTGGGAAGGTGATAAATGGGCGGTGCATTTCCTTTGCTTCCTTCTTTTTTCCATTTTTTTTTTATTTCATGTTTTCCAAACTCAAGTATATATTATTTTAATTTTTTCCAATTATATTTATTCAAATTAGATTTAAATGCCTTTGTTTCTATTCTTTAGATATGAAATTGCATTAACAACAAAATATTTATAATAAGTGATTTTAAGATGGGATAATTATATTAAACTAAAAAACTGATTATTTGATTTGATTTTTTTTAAATAATTTGAATTATTTGATTTTTAAAAAAATCAGATGGGAAGGGAAAATAAACATGTAAAAATTGACTGAAAATTCTCTAGTTTTGCTTATAATAAGAAAAGTGAAAATCCAGTTGGTAAATATATATGTATATATATAATAAACTTATATTTATAGATTAATTGTACTTACCAATTTATAAGGATTAAATATAGAAAGTTTAGTTGTTACATTTCCAGAAATTAAACAATATAATAACTATTTGTCAATATTTTTGCCTCAATATTTATTGTTAATAATATGATACTCAAATTTAGGGTACCAAGCCACCATCCTTTGGATGCAGTTGCACCGCCTCTACCTTTTTCAAAACGAAAGTGCAAGGTTCGAGTTCCATCGGCAATATGTGGGTATTTGTCTATCCTATGGTGATCTTTATCTACTGAATGGCAGTATTTATCTACCGAATGGCAGTTTAGATTTTTTTAATTGTATTTTGTCATATATTTGTCTTTAAAATGTATTCATACTTTGATATTGATGTATAATCGGATGTAATCTATTCTCTCAAAAAAAAAAAAAAAAAAAAAGGGTACCCAAAACTTATGCTAATAATATGAGTTTCAATTGATACTGTTATGTGTAACTTTAATTTAGTATTTTTTACTTTTTCATTTTAAATCTTCAATAGCTTAAAGTAAAAAATACATGAAACAGTCGTGACCGTTTCGTGATCGGGACAAAAAAAAGAAAAATAGAAGAAAGAAGAACTCACCTGAGGAGAAGTTGTTATTGCCAATCTCGAAACTGCTCCAGTTATTGCCAATACTCAACACTCAACTTCAAATTACAGAGGTGTATTTAACATGGTAAAAATAGGTCAAATATGTGAACATAGATCCGCATAAATATATGTCTCTATATATATATATATATATATAATAATATGACAGTAATAAATAAATAAACAAATAAATAAAGAATAAACGGGTCTGTGGGCCTGGCGCTGCGGCGGCTTTACCCTATCCCGAAGGAAAGCAGCCCCCGCATTCCTATTGCCCTTTGAAGGCGACAGCGTACGTACCATACTCCTTCTAATCACCACTAATATTACTATTACTATAACTATAATAATAATAATAATAATAATAATTATAATAATAACTTGTTGGGCGGCACATACCGACCCAACGATTGAGAACAACAGGGACAGCTTCGTTAGGGCTTCCTTTGTCTAATGGTGTAGGGGTGTCAAAGGGGCAAGTTTGGTTGTGATTCAAATCTTAATCAAATAATAAGATCTTTAATTGATTAATATTTAATGGATCGAATTTGATTATGAATATACCTAACCTGAAATATACAATTGGGTATAGAATTATGGAAGTCTTTAAAGGTTTCATTCAAACTTTGATAATATTTTTTTTAAAATAATAATCTTATATATGTAAAATTAAAAACTCTTAAACTAATATAAAAAAAAAAGTGGATTCTTTTCTACAAATAAAATAAAAAAGTCTAAATACATATATATATATATATATGATGCATGTACTTGGGATGGCATGACCCCAACGACAATATCCCAAACGCTATTAATTTCAAGAACTATGTATTTTGGAACAGCACCGGAAAGTATGATACCAGGAGTGGCAGACACATGGGCATTCCGTGCGAGGACAATAGTATCTCCAGGTGAATAGGTCGCTAGGATGGCTACTTGGATACCACCTAGTGTCCCCAACTAGAAACCACATCTCTTTTGGCCCAAAGAGCTCAGCAGCCAATTTTTTGGCTTCCAAAAAGAGGACCCTTAGGACAGAAAAACTTGTCTAGGCCTCGGTGCTCAGTAACACCATGAAGAAATGGCTTTGTGCCAATAAGTTGAGTCAAAGCTGATAGTGCAGCCTGCCCTCTTTTATGCCCTGGAAAGTTAAAAGCAACAGTATTTCTTTTTGCTGAACATTTTATTGCACGCACCAATGGTGAGAAGAGTTTTGAACTGCTTGGGGTTCAAGATGAATGATAGTGGTGCTGTCTTCTGTAAGATTGTTTCTACTTTGATCAATCTTCACGTTTCTCTTATGCAAAATGCATTTTGTGGTGGTCCACAAGTGTTCAATTTGGTAAGAATTTTGTTGACATGAATTAGGAGGCAAATTGGATGCAATTTGAATCCTGTATTCCATTTCATGTTTCATATTTAATTTTATTTCAGTATGCAAATGCTGCGTAGTGTATTACATTTACAACAACCTAGTGATTATAAGGAAATATTTTTTTATTTTTAACATTTAGCATGCATTGATGATACAGAATAGAAGATGAATAACTATTTTAGAATAGAGGATCTAGCTTACTGAATTGGATGAGTTTTTATTCCTAAATTTCAAACTTATATGCACCTATTTTGTTATTTAAGTTATTATCATCAGGGAGCAAAATATGAATATTGTGGTTTGCAAAAATATTTGCTTTAATGCATTCATGAGGTAATTGTATCAGTACGATAGTGTAAATGAATTTCTACATATACACAAAACAAATAATCATACAATATATAAAAAATCGACTTTGAAAAAAACAATAGGCTTATATGTATGTATACATATATATGGGATAACTAACTATAATTATCAAATCATCCCCTGAAGTTTGATTAATTGCTACTTACACCCCTCCTTGTATAATTTAGATAGTGCGTAATTTCAATTACATGGTTACACCACTTGAACATGTACATATATCAATTTACCCTCTCTGAATATATGTATATATTATATTTACACCGCTTTATTCAAGAGGTCTATTTATAATGTTTAAAATTTTAAGGGATCGTAACGGTAATTAGAGAGAGTTGCAAGAAGACCCCTTGGGCCCTGTAAACCTAATTACCTAATAGATTCTCGTATTATTTTTAATGGCTTGACCCTCCTCCCCATTTTTAAAAATTAGCTAACGTGCCCTAAAGCTCATTTTTGTTATATTTTTTGTATTACATGACCAAAAAGATTACATATAATCTATATATATATATAGGAGATTGGTGGTTGACTAAAACTAGCCAATTTTGACCAAATATTAATTTTTTAGAATTTTAAATTATTTTTATTAAGTAAACATTGGCTATTCTTTAAGTGGAGATCATGGTTAACTCAAATTGAGTCAATTTTGACCGATTAATGAATTTTTAGAATTTTAAATTATTTTTATTAAACAGAAACTAAAGAAAAATTTTGTAAAAATAGTAAAAATAATTCTTATTCAAATAGAGGTCATGAATTCAATCCTTTGTGATTGCAATATTAATATTTTAGTTTTGTACTATTTCATTCATTTAAGATACCATGCATTAAATTTAATTTTCGTAATATATTAATTTATCATAAATTATCATTAACTTAATCCGTGCATATAGCACGGAGTACATGCTAGTAAAAACTTAAGGCTGAAAAACCCATTTTCCTCTGCTGTTTCACAATCGAGTTTGGGATGTAATAAGCTCTAATTTCCAAAATCCAAAACTTCCCAAACTCGAACATGTTAAAATACGAAGAAGGAAGATGATTAGTGCTGAAATTGCATAGTATATGTTTCCAACATTCATGGAAAATCGTTTGTCGAAAGGGAAAGGATCACACAATCTCATCGGGAAGGCTCAAACCAGAAGTTATGCCAAAATCTAGTTTTGAGAATGGTGACAGTCAACACCATCTTATGACAAATCCAAATTCAACATTAAATAACAGAAATCCAAAATTAACTCAAATCATCATCGATCGAAATAACAGAAGCAACAAAATGGAATACGATTCTGGGTTTTGTAATATGGAATCCCTGCCCGTGAATGCCTTTTGTGATCGGAGATTTCCCCTTATCGAGGTTGCTGATGTCCGCAAGAAAATGGGGACGACGCCGTTTTGGGGACAGCGGGGGTAATTGGCCAATTGCATACACCTTTTAGCAGGATGGGCTCGCCTGTGTGCTCGGACCTTGTCTGTGTCCTATCCACTGATGACAGATAAGAATTTTTAATGAATTAGTTTCTTTTTTTTAAAAAAAAAAAAATTAAACTTAACCGTTTAAATTTTATTTTTTTAAAAAATAGTCTTTTAATGGAAATTAAGTGTTCAAAATTAATATTTTATGATTTATTTTTAGATTGAGAATTAATTTTTTTTACATTTTGAGTTAAATAAATTATTATTCCTTGCATATATCTAAAAACAATAAAATAGTTCATTTTCATCTAAAAATAAAAATTAGTAGATTTTGAGTTGTAAATTTAAATAAATTAGATGATCAATAAATTAATAATACATAAATTATATTTAAATATTCTAATTAAATGTAAAAAGACTATGCATAAAAATTTTAATAAATTTTTTAGCTTAATAAAATGATGACGATGAGATATAAAAGATATGCTAAACAATTAATTGAAATAGTACAAATATGGGGTAAAAGGGAAAGTAAAGACAAAATTTTTGTAACTTCTTCTAGAGCAATTAAATTGAACTAAAGGCATAAATATTATTGTTTTAAATTTTGTAACATAATATATATAAATTAAATACAAAATAATATCAACTATTTAAGATACAAGATTTTTATCAAAATATCTTACATGTAGACTTTCTGAGGCATTAATTTCTTCGTTAACAAAAAATGGATCATTGTAAGTCAAAAATCAAAGAGCAAAATAGGAAAAATAGTCAACATTTTACCTAATGTCATCAAATTCTATCAGTCAAGCAGGGGGATAATGATAATTATTCAAACTTTAGGAAGTATTTTGGTAATTGAGTTAAACCTCAGGAGTGTTGAGGTAATTTTCTTCTATTTTATTTTTAATAATTAATACTATTTTGTATTTAATTAAAAATACTTAAGCTTTCATTTTAATTAAAATGCTCTTAAAAAAGATTATATTAATCATCTGGCATATCTTTTGCGTCTTTTAATTTACATTCCAACCAAAAAAATATATATATATATATTAACTATATTAAATATTTTTCATAATCAAAATTTTTAAGGAATCAATAATTTAATATTCAGATCAAACATGGGTTGTTGGGTTCAATCTAAACTGCGAAGTTTCTACATTTAATTTTCATTGAACCTCAAAATTGATAATTACCATTGTAGCACGCGCCCATAATGTAAACATATAGTGAAAACAATAAATATTTATTATTTTTACAATGCTGTGAAGTACACATAATTCTTGATTAATTCTGTTTCGTGACTCTGAATCTAGAAGTCACATAATTTTGTAGTTTCATGTATAAAAAGTTTTTGAGTACTCTTCTCCAGCACATTCAAGCTTCGCAAGCTCATAGTTTTTTTGCAAGCACAAATGGTGACTCTCTAATTAATATGAAGGGATAATTACCTCTACACTCCTCAAGTTTAGTAGAATCATCAAAACACCCCATGAGATTTGAAAAATTACCATTACACTATTACTTTAATTAACCCACAATTAATATAGTTATGTTTCATGAGCTGACACATAATTGCAATTACATCCCCTCATTAAAAGGGTCTATTTCTCATGTTTCATGATATTCAAGGGTATAATTATAATAATCCGTCAGATGAAGTAATAGTATGAAGTAATAGTATGAAGTGTAATAATAATTATCCAAATCTCAAAAAATGCTTTGATAATTATACCAAAGATCAAGGATGTAGATGCAATTATCCCTAAAATGATTTAGTGGCTCTTTTTGCACACAACTATTGAAGCAAGGAGAGAATCAGCAGCCCCAATTATATAACCACCACTACATTTAATTTGATGAAGATAATCCAGTTGATTTTGAGTTATCACTTCACCTGGCACCAGTAATGGAATTCCTGGTGGAAGAGGACAAATAACTTCACCACAAACTTCTCCAGCACACTCCTGAAACTTCATTTTCATTTTTCTTGCAAAAAAAGCCTCTCTGGGAGTCAAACTTATGACAGGATAATCGAATTGCACTTTTTGAGCAACGGCGAAATTGTTCTTTTCACTGTTTAGTACTGAAAAAGTGGTTGATAAATACTTCAATCCCAAGATGAGCTTGTGAACATGCTCACTAGTTGTTCCAAGGCTAAATGCTAGTGAAATAGATTTTGCGGTGTAAAGTTCAGGAACAATTCCAAGATTCTTAACGAATATTTCATTTGCCTGGAAACCCGTCAGGCCCAATTGCCACACACCAATTGTGA
>JACFYI010003666.1:193419-210141 GCA_014898755.1 Handroanthus guayacan
GAGAGAGAGAGAGTGGATTCTTTTCTATAAATAAAATAGAGAAGTCTAAATACATATACGTATACATATATATATATGATGCACGTACTTGGGAAGGCATGACCCCAGCAGCAATATCCCAAACACTATTAATTTCAGGAACTACATATTTTGGAACAGCACCGGAAAGTATGATACCAGTAGTGGCCGACACATGGGCATTCCGTGGGAGGATAATAGTATCTCCAGGCGAACAAGTCGCCATGATGGCTGCCTGGATACCACAACTAGTGCCCCCGACTAGAAACCATGTCTCTTTTGCTCCAAAGAGCTCAGCAGCCAATTTTTTGGCTTCGAGAAGGGGACCCTCAGGACAAAAAAACTTGTCTAGGTCTGGGTGCTCAGTAACATCATGGAGAAATGGCTTTGTGCCAATAAGTTGAGTCAAAGCTGATGGTGCTGCCTGCCCTCTTTTATGCCCTGGAAAGTTAAGAGCAACAGCATTTCTTTCCGCTGAACATTTTAGTGCACGAACCAATGGTGGAAGGTCAGAAGAGTTTTGATCTGCTTGGGGTTCAAGATTAATGATAGTGGTGCTGTCTTCTGTGAGATTGTTTCTACTTTGATCAATCTCCATGTTTCTCTTCTGCAAAATGCAATTTGTGGTGGTCCATAAGTGTTTGATTTGGTCTAAGTATTTTATTGACATGAATTGAGATGCAAATTGGATGCACTTTGAATCCCGTATTCCATTTCATGTTTCATATCTTATTCCAATGTGTGGATGTGTTGCCTAGGGTATTGCATCTATAGCAACCAAGTGATTATAAGAATTTTTATTTTATTTTATTTTATTTTTTTTACATTTGGCTTGTACGTATGACACATAATAGGAGATGAATCACCATTTTGGAATAGAGGATCTAGCTTATCAAATTGGATGAGTTTTCGTTCCTAAATTTCAAACTTCTAGCATTTCGTATATAGGAAAAAGTACACCTATTTTTGTGTAAAAATGAAGATATAATTGCATAATTTATTTAGGCATAGGAAGAACTTAAACTATTTTTAAACATGAAATATATGCGTTCTGTAAAAATATATGCAGAGTGGCTTGGAATCTAATTTGATTTTGATGAATTAGTAACAAGATTATAAAGTGGATGTAGTAAGAATTGAACATATAAAAATAAATGTATAGGGAAACCTGAAAATCTATATCCAAGAAATTTCAAGAGACAGAAATTTTTATTTTTATATGTGCAAACATTACAACTTACCATTTTTATGCATATAACAAAGAAATTCATTAAACAAAATTAGTAGCTATGACTTCCCCGAAAGATGGTGAGAAATGAGATAAATAAAAAATAAATAAATAAACACCAGAAGATGATGCACCTTTTTCAAATAAAATTACCAAACATCCATATAAGAGGAAATTGAATATAGATGGAGGACATTATCTCTTTGCATAATTTTATTATTATTTTAACTTAAAAAATTCAAACTAATATTTCATCTTTTCTTTAACTTAAAAAATTCGAACTAATATTTCATCTTTTCTTCTTCGCATACTAGATATATATGATTCCAATCTATTGGATTAAATTAATACGACCAATCAATTATACAAAAACAAATTCTTTATGAATTATGACATACTTTCTCAATGGAAAAATAAAACAATCAAACACATACAAAATTTATTGATACTTGATCGTAAGGATGTAATATTAGAACATATCTCAAATTTTCACAAGTCAAATTTCTCTGTAGACAAATATAATTTATGTTTAACAATTTCACAAATTCTTTATGAGTGGATTACCTTGCACACTTCAATGGATGTCTATTTATAGGCACTACCCCTAATACCTCTTTTCTTTTTCATTTTACTTATTTCCTTTTTTATTTTTTATTTTTTATTTTTTGTTTGTTTTTTGTTTTCTTCTCCTCCAAAAGAGTATTTTTTGTTTTCTCCTCCTTCAAAATAAGTGACCGTGGTTAAATCTGATTTGAACAGTGACACTTGGAATTTGGCCGGGACTGGGAAAGTGCTATATGGGCATTGCATTTCCTTCCCTTCCTTCTTTTTTTCAATTTTTTTTTTTTATTTCATGTTTTCCAAACTCAAGTATATATTATTTTAATTGGGGGTGCTATTTCCAGTACTACATTCTCTAAGTCCAGTACACTTGGACTTTTTTACCTTTTTTATATTAGCTACTTTCCCTCAAAAAAATTTATCTTTCTACCAAAAAAATTCTGTTCACTATTTTTTAACTATTTTTCCTCTGAGCATATCTTTCTATTAAAATCTAAACACATAATCAAATTTTAACATGAGTCAATCGAAATACGAAAACAAAAACAATTTTGGGGATGAAGATATTCAAATATATTGGGATTGCAAACGAATCTATTTTTTTTTTTTTTTGGTTCGTAAAATTTTTGATAAAGTTGTTTAAGCTCGGCCACTGCGACTGAGCTTTAACGGTGACCCTCAGCTACCCCAGCTATGGTACACCATTAAAGCCAAGCTCCTCGTGTACACCTCGGCCGGAGCCGCCGAGGTATATGTAAGTTTTTTTTTTTTTTAATTTAATTATCTCGGCTTGCTGGCCGCCGAGCACCATTAAAGGACCTTGGCACACTTGGCCAAGGTCCACACACTAGGCTCGGCAGCCTCTGCCTAGCCACACACACACACACATATATATATATATAATTGTTTTTGGTTTTTTATATTATATGTTATATTATAACACACTACTGATATATATTTATATATATATATACTATATTATTAATATAGGATTATATATTATGTTATTAGTTTGCTATCATAATATATTATTAATATTTTACATATATATACTATTATACTATTAATGTAGTTTTATATATTATATTGTAATACACTATTAACATATACACTTTTCAATTTGTTTTTGTTCTTTGGTTTCCTAAGTCTAAAAATGCATAATTTAAGTTTGTAATCACAAATTATAATCACAAAATCATAAATATAGAATCAAAAAATTTATAAATACAAAATCATAAATATTACAGGTGAGATTTAGAATACTAACATCAAAATTTGAGAAAAGTTGATGTTGAATTTAAATGTTAAGTGAAAATTTTTGGAGAGAGGAAGAAAGTTTTAGGAGAGAGAAAGAGAGAGTTGAGAAAATGAATTTGTAAAGAGAGAAAATTTTAAGAATGAAAGGTTATTATGAAGGGAAAAAAAAAGTCCAAGTATACTGAATTTAAAGAATCGGGTACTAGAAATAGCATTTCAGTTTTATTTTTTTCCAATTTTCTTTATTCAAATTAGATTTAAATGCCTTTGTTTCTATTCTTTAGATATGAAATTGCATTAACAACAAAATATTTATAATAAGTGATTTTAAGATGGGATAATTATATTAAACTAAAAAAATAATTATTTGGTTTGAATTTTTTTTAAATAATTTGAATTATTTGATTAAAAAAATTCAGATGGGAAGGGAAAATAAACATGTAAAAATTGACATTGAAAATTCTCTATTTTTGTTTATAATGAGAAAAGTGAAAATCTCGTTGGTAATATATATATATAGTAAACTTATATTTATAAATTAATTGTACTTACCAATTCATAAGGATTAAATATAGAAACTTTAGTTGTTACATTTCCATAAATTAAACGATATTATAATTGTTAGTCAATATTTTTGCCTCAATATATGTTGTTAATAATATGATACTCATATTTAGGGTATCAAGCCACTATCCTTTAAATGCAGTGGCACTGCATCTATCTTTTTATAGTGAAAGTGCAAGATTTGAGTTTCACCGGCAACATGTTGGCATTTATCTACCGTATATTAGTCTTTATCTACTGAATTGTGTTTAGATTCTTTGAATTGTATTTAATCATATATTTGGTATTTAAAATGTATTCATACTTTGATATTGATGTATAATCGAATGTAATTCATTCTCTCAAAAGAAAAAAAGGTACCAAAAATTATGCTAATAACTAATATGAGTTTTAAGTGATACTGTTATGTAAAATTTTAATTTAGTATTTTTCATTTTTTCATTTTAAATCTTCAATAGCTTAAAGTAAAAACTACATGAACAGTCACGACCATTTCGTACAAAAAAAGAAAAAAAAAGGAAAAAGAGAAAGAAGAACGCACCTGAGGAGAAGAAGTTATTGCTAATCTTGAAATTGCTCTAGTTATTGCCAGTACTCAACTGAATATAGTAAGAATAGTTCAAATATATGAACATAGATCCATATATAAACATGACCTATAATATATAAGGGTGAATACATGTTATTACAGTGCTACGCAGGTGGGCTGCTTTTTTCAATTTTCTTATTTTTTTCTTTTTCCCACGACGATGTCATTATGTGCTTTTCAGCTTCAAATATATGTACTGCAATCCGCTTAAGTTGTTCTCTCTTTTGACTTTTTGCAGGTTCCACTGAAATGGGGGACAAAAAATCATCCTTGGCACGTTGCCATTGCTTTTTTCGTTTTTTTGGTATGCACTACACTAGGCACAAAAGACTTGTGCCTCATGCTGGTTTTCGTGTATCATGCAATTTTTAATATTGTAAGTGGGGTTCACGGAGGTATAATGATGATTAATTTCTTATCACAAGACTGGAGGTCTTAATATTTTTTTGTCCTTTTCCTGCTTATCAATGTAAATGTTGGCACTTGTTCATTGTGTTGCTCTGCGCGTGCTACGGATGTGGCCCACAGGTCTGGTCAGGAGAAAAGATTGACTTTCTGGAATTTATTTAATGACAAGTGTGCTATGTTAATCGAATGTAATCCATTTTTTCAAAATTTAAAAAAAAAAAAAGGGTGCCAAAAATTATGCGAATAACTAATACGAGTTTTAAGTGATATTATTATGTATAATTTTAATTTAGTATTTTTGACTATTTCATTTTAAATCTTCAATAGCTTAAAGTAAAAAATACATGAACAGTCGCGATCGTTCCATGACAAAAAAAAAGAAATTAAAAAAAAAGAGAGAGAAAGAAGAATTCACCTGAGGAGAAGTTATTGCTAATCTAGAAACCGCTCCAGTTATTGCCAGTACTCAAGTTAACATCATAAGAATAGTTCAAATATATGAACATAGATTCGCATAAATATTGCGTATAATATATAAGGGAGAATACGCATGTGGGCTGCTTTTTCCAATTTTCTGTTTTGTTTTTTTTTCCAAAACAACGTCATTTAGTGCTTTTCAACTTCAAATATTTGTACTGCGTGCTGCTTAAATTGTTCTCTCTTTTGATTTTTTGCAGATCCCACCGAAAGGCCAACAATTGTCATTAACTTAATTCATGTATAGCACGGAGTACATGCTAGCAGAAACTTAACGCAGAAAAACCCATTTTTCTCTGCTGTTTCACAATCGAGTTTGGGATGTAATAAGCTCTAATCTCCAAAATCCAAAACTTCCCAAACTCAAACATGTTACAATACGAAGAAGGAAGATGATTAGTGCTGAAATTGCATAGTATAAGTTTCGAGCATTCATGGAAATTGGTTTAACGAAGGGAGAAGGATCACACAATCTCATTGCGAAGGCTCAAACCAGAAGATTTATGCCAAAATCTAGTTTTGAGAATAGTGACAGTCAACACTCAACACCATCTTATGACAAATCCAAATTCAAACATTAAATAACAGAAATCCAAAATTAACTCAAATCAACACTGAACGAAATAACAGAAGCAACAAAAAGGAAAACAATTCTGGGTTTTGTAATATGGAATTCCTCCCCGTGAATGCCTTCTGTGATGTGAGATTTCCCCTTATCGAGGTTGGAGATGCCCGCAAGAAAATGGGACGACGCCGTTTTGGAGACAGCGGGGGTGATTGCACATGCTGTATTGCAGGATGGGCTCGCTTGTGTGCTCGGACCATGTCTCTGTCCTATCCACTGATGACGGATAAGAATTTTTAATAAATTAGTTTTTTATTTTTTTAAATTAAATTTAACTGTTTAAATTTTAATTTTTTAAAAAATAGTCTTTTAATGGAAATTAAGTTACGTTTTGAGTTAAATAAATTATTATCCCTTACATATATCTAAAAATAATAAAATAGTTAATTTTCATCTAAAAATGAAAATTAGTAGATTTTGACTTGTAAATTTAAATAAATTATATGATCAATAATTTTATAATACATAAATTATATTTAAATATTCTACTTAAATATAAAAGGAATATGTATAAAAAGTTTAATATATTTTTTAGCTTAATAAAATGATGACGATGAGATATAAAAGATTTGCTAAAAAATTAATTGAAATAGTAAAAATATAAAGTAAAAGGGAAAGTAAAGACAAATTTTTTGTATCTTCTTCTAGAGCAGTTAAATTGAACTAAAGGTACAAATATTATTATTTTAAATTTTGTAACATAATATATATAAATTAAATAAAAAATTATATCAACTATTTAACATACAAGACTTTTATAAAAATATTTTACATGTAGACCTGCTGAGGCATTAATTTCTTCAATAAAAACAGGTGAAGAAAAACCGTGCATATAGACCCCTAGGCATTTTCGTAGACAAAAAATTGCAAGTCAAAAATCAAAGAGCAAATAAGAATAATAGTCAAATTTTACCTAATGTCATCAAATTCTGTCAGTCAAACCGATGGCAGGAGGATAATGATAATTATCTAAACTTTGTGAAGTGTTTTGGTAATTATGTTAAATCATAGGGATGTTGAGGAAATTTTCTTTTTATTTTAAATAATTAATACTATTTTGAATTTAATTAAAAATATTTAAGCTTTCATTTTAATTAAAATGACCTTAAAAAAGATTAATTTTTTTGGGTCTTCAATTCTTTTCTTTCTTTTTTCTTTTTGGGTAAATTCTTTTTTTTTTTTTAACTATAAAGTAATCATCTGGAATATATTTTGTGTCTTCTAATTTACATTCCAACAATATATATATATATATTAATTATATTAAATATTTTTTATAATCAAAATTTTTAAGGAATCAATATTTTAATATACAGATCAAATATGGGATGTTGGGTTCAATCTAAACTGCGAAGTTCCTACATTTAATTTTCATTGAACCTCAAAATTGATAATTGCCATTGTAGCACGCGCCCATAATGTACCCGTACAGTGAAAACAATAAAGACTTATTATTTTTACTATGCTGTGAAGTACACATAATTTTGCAAGCACAAATGGTGATTCTCTAATTAATATGAAGGGATAATTACCTTCACACTCCTCAAGTTTAGTATAATCGTCCAAATACCCCATGAGATTTGAAAATTTATCATTACACCCATTACTGTTACTTTAATTAACCCATAATGATAGTTATATTTCATCAGCTGACAAATCTAAATTTCAATGTGAAAATGGGAAGAAAAATGATCAAAGACTTAAAAATCAAATTTTCCACTTTAACATGTAAAATAAACTTAAAATTTCAAATCTGAAAATCTTTAATTGAAAATGAAGTTTTTGAAAGTCGAGATTCTACACCAAAAATGTGCAAAAAAAAAAAAAGAGCTTGAGTGCTGAAGCGTCCACTTGGGCGCCCTAGTACCCAAGATTAATGGCTTTCGCCACTGTTTGGGTGCTTGAGTTTCCAAATGAGCACTCAAGTGGATATTCTAGTAGCCAAAACTATTGTTAAGGCACGCAAGAGCTTGTTTGAGTGACTAAGTGCCCGAGCACCCGATTCCAGTGGCTAAACTCACTGTTTAGGCACTCCAGCATCCTTCGAGTGCCCAAACACCCAATACAGTGTGTAAAATCTTATTTTCTGACTTCGTTTTACTCACCCAAGCTCATATATAATCTCTTTAAATGTATTTAAGGCTTCAAAATGAAAATTTTTCCTAAATCCGTGGTCCAAATTCAAATCGTATGTTTGATTCGTTCGATCATTTGAATATGAGCTATTGTGGCTATATGATCTTGATATGTTCATATATGTTTTGATATGATTTGTTTGTCTCTAAACCTATATGAATGTTCGTGTGTTGGGCCCTAGGAATGTACAGAGAGATTTGATTGGGCGATGTCGAGTCGATAATCAAAATCCCTGAAAATTCCTGTTTGGTAAGTAGACCGGATAAATCCTAGAGGTAGGATTCTGAAGGGCTACTATATGGTACGTAGAGTCAACTGTGCCTGTCCGCATGTATGACACTCCTTGAGGGAGTATTGGAGGGATAAGGCATATATGATTGATATATGTTGGAGATATAAGGGTGATAGGTCCACCAAATGTTTGATTCAGCCATATGATTACGTGAATGTGATATAAGATTGCATGTTATCAGTTTGTTCATCCGTTTTGAATGTTTCGTACGTTTGTTTGAAATCACATTCATGTCTTGCTCGCCATACATTTTTCGTTAGAATCTTGTATTCCTTGTCCTATGCCATAAACTTTACTGGGTCAATAGACTCAGGATTCCATTTACATTATGTAGGAAATCAACCTCGTGGATCAGTTTGACTTAGATGGTTTCTTGCTGGTATTTTGTTTCCTTTTGAGATCATGTAAATATGAATATTTTGACTTAGTTAGATTTTGTTTGGATCCTGGTTATGTATATTGGATTTTTTGTTTATGATTTTAGTTAGTTATCCATTGGTGAGTAGCATTCTGGATCACGAGGCAGAATGCATGGGATTCGTGGCGTTACAAGTGGTATCAAAGTCTATGATAAGAAACCTCAATGGTTTAGATTTGTAGAATTTTGCCTTTTATTCCTGTTTCTCATCACTAACTTTGTTTCTTCTATTTTGTCGTGGTAGATGGACAAAAGCAAGAACCAAGTAAATGAGTGGACTAGTTTGGATTTCGGCCACACCGATAGCGATAGCAACATCGGGCCACTTAAGAAACAAAAGATCGATTACGAGGCCATTATCGAGAACATAAAGCAGGAAACAGACTATTGGAAAGACACAAATGTCAAGGATCATCATTAATACCAAATTTATAGCAAGTAGGCAAATAAAGAAATAGAGCAAAATGGCATCAAGGCATCGATCGCAGCACTATAGCTTCAAAAATATGGCGGGCCAAAATCGCAATTGCTTTAATAACATTAAGCTAGATTTGGTAGCCAAGGTTGAAGAGGCTTTTAGACAAGCTATGGATAATATGGTGGGAATGAAGTGGCTTGCACAAGACCATGTTAAGGAAGAAGTGATCCCGAGATTTCAAGCCCCATAAATTCCCTCAATGTTCGGTGAGGGAATCATGAGATACTCGACACCACGCCTTATGGCCTCGAGGTCCCAAACACTTCCTACCACTAGTCATGGAGCAGGACCTTCCACTATCCCTCCTAGTGCTCCGAGAAGGCCACGCATGACCACTCATATCCGTGTGAGACCTCCACCACCTCCTCTTTCTACAGAAGTTAGAGATGACGATGCCGCCGAGCTAGCTTAGGTGGAGAGAACCTTGGAGACGTTAGATGATAGGGGGCCCAAGGCGATGTAGGTAGCGAGGCCGATGTGGAGCATGGAGAGAATGGTGGGGATGATAGCGACCTGGAGGATGATCCAAAAGAGGAGCAGGAAGAGGACCCTGAGAAGGATCCTCGACATACGCTGGATGTATGATCAGGTTGGTGAAGTGAAGTTGGATTGTAGGTTTTTCTTTTCTTTCTTTTCTTCCTTTTAGTATTGTATATATGATTAGCATGATCTTTAGTATGTGAACTTTTGTATGTAAAATGGGAAATTCTAACTTAGCATAGTTAGAAACTTTTGTATAGGTATTAGTGTTTAGGAAATTTTCCCTGTTTTGAATATTAAGTCATCTTTCTTTTGCTTTTTAAAGATGGTCCTATAACCATATGACTTGATTATGAATGCATCAAGCTTCAAGAAATGAAATGAAATTCTATAAGTGTTTTGACGTGAAATCTTTGAATGTGCCAATACGTGCCTTTTCGTCTCATAATCTCTATATGCAATCAAGAAACTATAAATTGTTAGTAAAGCCTACCACTACGAATTTCAAATAAAATGGCATGTAGTGCAAATACATCTCGTAGCTAACTCATGGGGAAAAGAGGAAGGCCTAAACGGGTGCTATTTGAGGAATTACATGCGCCTGATACGCTTAATGATGTTGATAACATTGTGCCTTGTCGGGAACATCAGGAACCCAATCCCCAAGAACCAATTCCTCAAGTTCCCAATGAGCCCCGACGAAGAACTCCCCCACGCAATGAACCAATGGCTGAACAGCTACTAATCTTATTACGTTAAGCCTTAAATTAGGGCCACCCGTGAGAACAACAAGGACGTAGACAAAAGGAAGAGTCAGAAGATAATATATTAGCCAGGTTCCTACGATTTAACCCATCAAAGTTCGATGGCGAACCAGATAATCATAGGGCTGAATTTTGATTAGTGGAAGTTGAAAAGACATTCAGGGTGTTGAATTATTCTGATCTCCAGAAGGTGAGATACGCCGCTCATTTATTTGAAGGAGTTGCGTGTCACTAGTGGGTGATCGTAGAAAAAAGATAGGAAAAAGACAGAATCAATGGAACCTAGAGACGGTTTAGGGAAGAGTTTCTAAAGAAATTCATATCACAGGTGGTTAGAGACCTATGAGAAAAGAGATTTATGAGATTTATTCAAGGATAACTGTCTGTGGCCAAGCATGAAGCCGAGTTTAATCGACTCATTCAGTATGCTCTGCACGTGCTGGTGGATGAGGAGAAGCGGCGAAAAAAAAGTTTATGGAGGGCCTTAAACCTGATCTGAGGTGTGCATTAGAAATCAGTCAGCCGCATGATTATAATAGTGCCATTGAGACAGTTAGCGAACTCGAAACAGAGTTTCAGGAACTCCGCAAGATAAAGGATAAAAAAAAAGGAAAATGGTCGAGCAATTCGAATCAAGAGAAAGGGAAAAAAGGCTTTCATGGCAAGAAACCTAAAACAGGAAATGCGTCAACACCAACAACTAAAGGAAAAGCCCTAGCAGCTGCAGGAGAAACAAATTGTGGTTTTTGAGGGGGCACAACTCACACAGAAGAACAGTGCTGGAACAAGTAGGGTAAGTGCTTTATATGTGAAAGTGATCAGCATACTATTAAGTATTGTCCAAAGAACAGCAAGGGTGGGAAGTTCGAAGAACAGCAAGGGTGGGAAGAACAGTGCTGGAACAAGTAGGGTAAGTGCTTCATATGTGAAAGTGATCAGCATACTATTAAGGATTGTCCAAAGAACAGCAAGGGTGGGAGGTCTAGGATGCAAACTCAGTAACAAGGCACAGTTGGACGTCTCCAAATCAAAGTTAGAGCCTATGCTTAGACAAGAGAGAAAGGCACAGACCCCACCCAGGTTGTGGAAGGTAAGATTCTCCTTCAAAATTTTATTTATAAAGTTCTCCTTGATCCTGGTGCAATGCATTCCTTTATTTCACTTGGTTGTGCTAAGAGATTAGACTTTTCTTATGAAAATATGAACATCTCCTATAAGATTCATACTTCAGTCGGAGGATGTTAGGCAATTAGGATAAGATACCCTCATTATCCTGTGGTTATAGAAAAATCATATTTTTAGCGCAGATTTAATTGAACTACCAGTCCAAGATTGGGATCTCATTTTAGGAATGGATTGATTATTTCAACATCAGGCCATGGTTGATTGTCACGCTAAAACAGTGAAGTTAGGTACTGGAGTTGGAATTGGTACCAACAGCACAGTCAAGAATAATGGTATTCTTACCATTTTTGTTGTGAGGTCCAGGAGAATTATCAGAAAAGGAGGACAAGGGTTTCTGTCCTATTTGATAAATAAACCTCAGGATAAAATTAAGCTGAAAGATGTTAAGGTGGTAAATGAATTTTCTGAGGTATTTTCGAAGGAATTGAGTTCACTACCCCTAGACATAAAAATTGAATTTGTGATTGAGACAATTCCTAAGGTAATGTCATTCTCAAAAATTTCCTACAGGATGACACCAGCAGAATTAAAGGAGTTGAAGGAACAATTACAAAAACTATTAGAGAAAAATTTTATACGATCAGCCTCTTCGCCTCAGGGAGTTCCGGTCCTATTTGTGAAAAAGAATTATGGGTCACTAAGGATATGCATCAATTATAGAGAATTAAATAAAGTGACCATAAAAAATAAATATCCCTTACCCCATATAGACGAATTATTTGATCACCTTTAATGGGTTTGCAATCTATTCTAAGTTAAATTTGAGATAGGGATACTACCAATTAAAAATACGAGAAGTAGATAATTCTAAAATTGCTTTTAATTTCCATTATGGGCAGTTTGAGTTTGTAGTCATGCCCTTTGGATAACAAATACTCCTGTAGCGTTAATGGATCTAATGCAACGAGTGTTTCACCCATACCTCGATTGTTTCGTTGTGATCTTTATAGATAATATTCTGATATATTCTAGATCAGAAGAGGAGCATGAATGACACTTATGAGTTATCCTTCAAATCTTAAAGGAGCAAAAACTTTACGTCAAATTCAGCAAATGTGAGTTTTGGTTAAAGAGGGTGACTTTTCTGGGGCGTATAATATCAAAGAATAGACTTAAAGTGGACTCAAAAAAGGTCGAAACAGTTCTGAAGTGGAAGAAACCTGAAATGGTCACTGAAGTGAGAAGTTTTTTCCGAGATTGCTGAATACTATCGGACATTTATTCAGAACTTCTCTAAATTGGTCGGACAGCTCACTAGACTGACCCAAAAGGATCGAAAATTTGTATGGAACCAACAGTGCGAGGAAAGTTTCACAAAATTAAAGAGAAAATTAACGACAGCTTTGGTACTCGCATTGCTTGATAGGTCAAAGAAGTTTACTGTTTATACTGACGTCTCAAGAGAAGGATTATGATGTGTTTTAATGCAAAAGGGCAAAGTAATCGCTTAGGATGAATATGCCCTAAGGATTTTGGACTATTGGACAAATCTGAATTTCAATGTGAATATGGGAAGAAAAACGATCAAGAATTTAAAAATCGATTTTTCCACTTTAATATATAAAATTAACTTAAAATTTCTAATCTAAAAATCTTTAATTGAAAATAAAATTTTTGGAAGTCTAGATTCTAGTCCAGAAACATGGGGGAGAAAAGGGGGAGGGGAGCTTGAGCGCTTAAGCACCCAAGGTCAGTGGTTTTGACCATCGTTTGGGCACTCGAGTGCCCAAGTGAGCGCTTAAGTATCCATTCTAGTAGCCAAAACGACTGTTAAGGTACCCAAGCACCCGATTCCACTGGCCAAATTCACTGTTTAGGAGCTCGAGCATCCTTCAAGCACCAAGTGCCCAATGCACTATGTAAATCTTATTTTTCGACTTCGTTTTACTCACCCGAGCTCATATATAATCTCTTTAAATGTATTTAAGGCTTTGAAATGAAAATTTTTCCTAAGTCTGTGGTCCAAATTCAAATTGTATGTTTGATTTGTTTGATCGTTTGAATATGAGCCATTGTGGCCATATAATTTTGATATGTTTATATATGTTTTGATATGATTCGTTTGTCTATAAACCAATATAAATGTTCGTATGTTGGACCTTGGGAATGTACAGGGGAATTTAATTTAGTGATATCGGGTCAACAATCAAAACCCTTGAAAATTCCTGTTTGGTGGGTAGAACGAATGAATCTTGGAGATAGAATTCTGAAGGGCTACTCTATGGCATATGGATTCGACTGTGCCTGTCCGTATGTATAACGCTTCTTGAGAGAATATTGGAGGGATAAGGCTTCTATGATTGATATATGTCGGAGGGAATGCCTTGTGTGATGGGAGATTTCCCCTTATCGAGGTTGCTGATGTCCGCAAGAGAATAAGGACGATGCCCATTTTGGAGACAGCGGGGGTGATTGCATATACTGTATTGCAGGATAGGCTCGCTTGCGTGCTCGGACCATGTCTGCGTCCCATCCATTGATGACAGATAAGAATTTTTAATAAATTAGTTTTTTCTTTTTTTTTAAATTAAACTTAACTGTTTAAATTTTAATTTTTTGAAAAAATAGTCTTTTAATGGAAATTAAGTTACGTTTTGAGTTAAATAAATTATCATCCCCTACATATATCTAAAAATAATAAAATAGTTAATTTTCAACTAAAAATGAAAATTAGTAGATTTTGAGCTATAACTTTAAATAAATTATATGATCAATAAATTTATAAGACACAAATTATATTTAAATATTCTAATTAAATATAAAAGGAATATGTATAAAAGCTTTAATAAATTTTTAGCTTAATAAAATGATGAAGATGCGACATAAAAGATTTTCGAAACAATTAATTGAAATAGTAAAAATATAGAGTAAAAGGGAAAGTAAAGACAAATTTTTTTGTATCTTCTTCTAGAGCAATTAAATTGAACTAATGGCACAAATATTATTATTTTAAATTCTGTAATATAATATATATATATATATATAAATTAAATACAAAATAATATCAACTATTTAAGATACAAGACTTCTACCAAAATATCTTACATGTAGACCTGCTGAGGCATTAATTTCTTCAATAAAAACGGGTGAAGAAAAACCGTGCATATAGACCCCTACAGGCATTTTCGTCAACAAAAAATTGCAAGTGAAAAATCAAAGAGCAAAATAGGAATAATAGTCAACAATTTACCTAATGTCATCAAATTCTGTCAGTCAAACTGTGGGGGTAATGTAATTATCCAAACTTTATGAACTATTTTGGCAATTGTGTTAAACCTTAGTGGTGTTAAGGTAATTTTTTTCTATTTTATTTTAAATAATTAATACTATTTTGTATTTAATTAAAAATATTTAAGCTTTCATTTTAATTAAAATGCTCTCAAGAAAGATTAAAATTTTTTGGGTCTGTAGTTGTGTTTTTTTTTTCACTATCTTAATTAATCATCTGGCATATCTTTTGTGTCTTCTAATTTACATTCCAACCAAAATATATATATATTATAATTATATTAAATATTTTTATAATCAAAATTTTTAAGGAATCAATATTTTAATATACAGATCAAATATGGGATATTGGGTTCAATCTAAACTGCGAAGTTTCTACATCTAATTTTCATTGAACCTCAAAATTGATAATTACCATTGTAGCACGCGCCCATAATGAACACATATAGTGAAAACAATAAGGATTTATTATTTTTACTATGCTGTGAAGTACACATAATTTTGCAAGCACAAATGGTGATTCTCTAATTAATATGAAGGGATAATTACCTCTACACTCCTCAAGTTTAGTATAATCATCAAAACACCCCATGAGATTAGAAAAATTATCATTACACCCATTACCGTTACTTTAATTAACTCATAATTATAGTTATATTTCATTAGCTGATGCACAATTACAATTACACCCTCTCATTAAAAGGGTCTATTTCTCATGTTTCATGATATTCAGGGGTATAATTGTAATAATTCATCAACGAAACTAATAGTATGAGGTGCAATGATAATTATACAAATCTCAAAAAATGCTTTGATAATTATACAAAAGATCAAGAGGCAATTATCCCTAAAATGATTTAGTGGCTCTTTTTGCACACAGCTATTGAAGCAAGGAGAGGATTAGCAGCCCCAATTATATAACCACCGTTGCATTTAATCTGATAAAGATAATCCAGTTGATTTTGAGTTATCACTTCACCTGGCACCGGTAAGGGAATTCTTGGTGGAAGAGGACTAATAACTTCACCACAAACTTCTCAAGCACACTCCTGAAACTTCATTTTCATTTTTCTTGCAAAAAAAGCCTCCGCAGCGGCTAAAATTATGACAGGATATTCGAATTGCACTTCCTGAGGAACAACAAAATTGTTCTTTTCATTGTTTAGTACTGCAAAAGTGGTTGATAAATACCTTAATCCTGACATGAGCTTGTGAACTTGCTCACTAGTTGTTCCAAGGCTAAATGCTAGTGAAACGGATTTTGTGGTGTAAAGTTCAGGAAAATTCCAAGATTTTTAACGGATATTTCATTTGCCTGGAAACCCGTCAGGCCCAATTGCCACACACCAATTGTGACTCACAAAGGGTCCATTGAAGGAAATTCAGGAAATGCTGAAAGGTCAAGAATAGAAATCCCTGGAATGGTACTAGCCAAGATTTTGGTTTCATTAGCCAATTTCAATGCGCTATTGAAGATGGTTTTGGAGTTGGTGCTTTGTTCGTGCTTAGTTGGTGCCTAGCGGCATCTAGTGATGCCAAAAGAAGCCAATTGGGGCTTGTTGACTGAACGAAATGCAAGCACATGTGTAGCCTTTCTTTATTGATCATTTCCCCCATGTAGCATTGATGATTGCGAAAGAGAGCATAACACTTTGTGAGTAGATTGTATGGAGATATCAGCTCCCTCATCCAGGGCTGTTTTAGGCATTTCAGGATGAAATTTGAAGTGAGCTCCATGAGCTTCTACAACTATCAGGGGAATCCCTTGAGAATGACAGATTTGTGAAATCTCACTTAAATTGCTGCAAATTCCATAGTAAGTAGGGGATGTAACAAAAACTGCAGCCACGTTTCGGCTTTCCATCTTTGATTCTTCAATGGCTGATTTAACCTATAGCAAGAATTAACAAGTCATTTCTTCATGAAAGTAAACCTTGGACACAGTTATTGTACGAACAATATTCTTCTCCAATCCCACATTAATATATATAGATATTAATTATTTAAAAAAAAA
>JACFYI010003667.1:15661-35376 GCA_014898755.1 Handroanthus guayacan
ATCAATCAATAGATTTAGAATCTGTATCAATTGTCCGATTTTAAACAAAAATGAATTTCGAGCATATATCGGCCATAAACAAATCCATCCATAGGATGGTATACAATGAGTATCAATCAATAACAATTGGACCAATTCAATCAATATGAAATTCGAAACAATCTCGGACATGATTATTTATTAGACGATACTGCGAGCTCAATCATTTCAAACGAATGGACTATGGACATATCGGGTACTTCTCTGCTCCCTCGGGAAAACTGGCAACTTCATATCACATGGTGTTTTTGGTCATTTTTCTCCATGTTTTTGAGCAATTCTTGATTCTAATACTAACTACACTCGATAAGGTTTCCAACGGCTCATTTTGTAGATTTTTTTTTATAACGAGAAGTTAAGGTTTCAATTTTTGGAAGTAGGAAGTGTTGCAGATAACCTCCCCTATTCTCGATAAACTACAAGCTACGTTCAAATGGATTTTTCTATTATTTTTCTCCTTATTTTTGGGTGATTTTTTATTCTATCAACATCTAGACTCAATGAGGTTTCCAACGGTACCTTATATGTAATTTTTGGAGCAGTTTAAGGGGGTTTTCGAATTTTTCAAAGTGAGGCATGCACACTAGAAATTGCTACCCGAGAACAAACCAATGTTTTCAATCTTCACTTATTTCACTAAATCATCTAACTACCACCCCTAAGTTGAATAATCCAATAATCCCTTATAGCCTCTAGGTTCATACTTAAGATAAAAAAACTCAACCAAACTCAATCAATTAATCATCACCAATATTCAATTAATCTTATGAATCAAAACCAATCAAAGGGATAAAGAACCAAATCAAATCCATTGGAGATATATGTATGTATATACCTGAAATTTGATGGCTGCCCAACTGAAATAGAGAGAGGAACATGGGTTTTGAGATGAGGGAGAGATGGGAGTGAGTGAAAAGCATCAAATTCTTGCAAGCTTTAATGAATAATAAGAGAGGCTGAGATTTATACCTGAAATTTTGATGGCTGCCCATCTGAAAATTGAAGAGAGGAGTTGGGAGATGAGAGAGAGGCTAGGGATTTGAGGTAGAGAGAAATGGGGGAGAGAGGAATTAAAAGAATATCAAATGAAATTCAAATTGTGATGAAGTGAACATGGGATTCATTTGTCATTTTTCAATTTATTTTGTTCTATCCCATTAACTTGGTAGAAGACTAATTTGGCGTATAAAATAGCAAATTATCATTTCTTGAAAATGATAAAATATTTTTGATTGAGAGAAAAGTCTCAAATCGGCGGAAAAACGTCTACCAATTGAAGTTATTTATCAAAACGTTATAAAAACGTTTATTGATAAAATTGAGAGTTTAAAGGTTTAATTAGGAAAATTTTCTCATTTTGATATTTAATTAGAGAATTCTCAGTTGCTAAATCATAATATTTCTACGGTTTAAAATTTTTTCGGACGATAGTGATAAAAACCATTTTAAACGGCGATAAGCTCTAAAAGTTAAAACTAATGGTTTGAAAATATAATTATGAATATTTTTGGGTCAAAATAATATTTAGGGTAAGTTTTGGGTATGGAATAAATTTTTTGATTGTGAGAACATTTCAAATTGGCGAAAAATCGATCGCCGATTAGAGATTTTCTCAAAAATATTTTAAAACATTTATCGATTAAAACTAAGAGCTCAAAGATAACATTCTGGGAATCTTTAAACCTAAATAAGATATTTTTGAAGCTAATAAAGACTTTTTAATAAATTTGGATCGAAAGAAAATTTTGAAACGAATAATTTCTTTGCCAAGAAAATTCGGCCATAGAGGAAATTATGAATTTTCAAATTACAAGACAACAAATTTTTTGGATGGAAACAAGATTATTTAATTAAGATTAAGGGAGTTTTTGGGGTACTATATTAGTAAATGAGAAGAGGCGGAGAAAGAAGTTCATCGAGGGATTACGGCCGGAGTTGAGAAAAGCGGTTGCCACAAACCGGCCTCAGAGCTATGACCGCGCTGTGGAGGCAGCCATGGAACTTCAGGTGGAGTTCCAAGAAATCCATAAGATAATCGACAAAAGAAAAGGCAAGTGGAGTGGAAAATCTGATTCTGACAAGGGAAAGAAAGGTCACTTCCATAAGAAGCAGAAGATGGGTAGCACGTCTGTTTCTACTGAAAAAGGAAAAGCCCCAGCGGGTCAAGGGAAGGTGAAGTGCGATCACTGCGGAGGCACCAATCACTTGGCAAATGAATGTTGGAAAAAATTGGGCAAGTGCCATACGTGTGGCAGTGACCAGCATACGCTTAAGAACTGCCCTAAGAACAGAAAAAATGAAAATACGGGGGCACAGAACTAGTAACAAGGTACAAGTGGACGCCCCCAGATCAAAGCCAGAGCTTACGCACTGACAGGAGAAGAAGGTGCGGATCCTACCCAAGTGGTAGAAGGTAAGATCTCAATTCAAAAATTTATATGTAAAGATCCTAGTGCCACACATGCTTTTATTTCGCATGATTGTGCTGAAAAGTTGAATTTACCTTCTGAAACTATGAGTATCACCTATGAAGTTCACACCCCAGTAGGAAAACGTTATGAGACTAGGATCAGATATCCATACTGCCCTGTAGTCATAGAAAATCAGAACTTTAACGCTGACCTAATTGAATTACCAGTCCAAGATTACGATATAATTTTGGGAATGGATTGGTTATTCCAGCATTATGCTGTTGTTGACTGTCATGCTAAGACAGTCAAATTGGGTACTGGAGTCGGAGTTGGTACCCTAAATGCAAATAAGAACGGTGGTATACCCATCGTTTCTGCGAGCAAGGTCAGACGAATAATAAGAAAATGAGGATAAGGATTTCTGGCTTACTTGATCAATAAACCTCAGGATAAGACTAAGCTGAAGGATGTGAAGGTGGTTAATGAATTTCCTGAGGTATTCCCAAAAGAATTAAATTCACTACCCCCAAATAGGGAAATTGAGTTTGTGATAGAAAAAATCCCTAGGGTAGCGCCATTCTCAAAGACATCTTATAGAATGGCACCAGTAGAACTTAAGGAACTTAAAGACCAATTACAAGAACTGCTGAAGAAGAATTTTATAAGACCGAGCTCTTCACCTTGGGGAGCTCCAGTCTTATTCGTGAAGAAGAAGAATGGATCACTTAGGATGTGTATCGATTACAGAGAATTAAACAAAGTGACCATCAAGAATAAATACCCATTATTTCATATAGACAAGCTGTTTGATCATCTTTAGGGATCAGTTGTCCATTCGAAGTTGGATTTAAGACAGGGATACTACCAATTGAAGATACGGAGCAGATATCTCCAAAACTACATTTAATTTTCGTTATGGGCATTTTGAGTTTGTAGTCATGCCCTTCGGACTAACAAACGCTCCAGCGGCGTTTATGGACTTAATGCACCGAGTGTTTCGTCCATATCTTGATAAATTCGTCGTAATTTTCATAGATGACATTCCAGAACTGAGGAGGAGCATGAAGAACATCTAAGACTTGTTCTTCAAACTTTAAAAGAGCACAAGCTATATGCCAAATTCAGCAAGTGTGAATTCTGGCTGAAAAATGTGACTTTTCTGGGGCATATCATATCGAAGAATAGACTTGAAGTGGACCCAGAAAAGGTCGAAGCAGTCCAGAATTAGAAAAGACCTGGAACGGTAACTAAGATAAGGAGCTTCTTAGGATTAGCTGGATATTACTGTAAATTTATCTAGAATTTTTCTAAATTAGCCGTACCGCTCACAAGATTGACCCAAAAGGATAAGAAGTTTGTATGGGACAAATAATGCGAGGCAAGTTTCTCAAAACTTAAGAAAAGACTGACAACAGCCCCAGTACTCGCACTGCCTGATGGGTCAGAGGAGTTTACTATCTATACTGATGCCTCAAGGGAAGGATTAGATTGTGTTCTGATGCAAAAAGGCGAAGTGATCGTCTACGCATCACGAAAACTGAAGAATCATGAGGTGAATTATCCCACTCATGATTTAGAACTAGCAGCGGTGGTTTTTGCTTTGGCTAAATGGCGTCATTACCTGTACGGAGTAAAGATTGAGGTGTTCAGTGATCATAAGAGTTTAAAGTACATCTTCAGTCAAAAGAATCTGAATTTAAGGCAATGACGATGGATGAAGTTCCTGGAAGATTATAATTTCACCATCAGTTATCACCGAAGAAAAGCAAATGTCGTAGCCGATACTCTAAGCCGAAAAGGAAGATTATCGAACTTCAGCATTTATCTTGAGATGTACAATGAAATCCTGAAAGCTCAAGAGAATGATGAATTGGTTCAAAAACTGAAGAGTGAGATAAAGCCCGATTTCAGGATCGACAATAATGGGATACTATGATTCAGAAATCGAGTGGTTGTTCCAGCACTGATAAAAGAAACAGTGCTATCTAAGGCACATCAGGCTAAGTATTCTGTCCACCCCGGAGGAACGAAAATGTACAAGGACCTAAAACAGAAATTTTGGTGGGAATGAATGAAGAAGGATATAGCGGAGTATATTCAGAAATGTCTAACTTGTCAGCTCGTGAAAGCGGAGCACCATAGGCCATCTGGGAAGCTATAGCCCCTCCTGATTCCAAGTTGGAAGTGGGAACAAATCACCATGGATTTCGTAATGGGTCTACCTGTCGTGCGAGGTGGATATGACAGTGTCTGGGTAGTGGTTGACAGATTAACCAAATCAGAACATTTTCTACCTGTCAGAACCCAGTATAACGTGGAGAAACTCACTGAGATCTATATAAAGGAAATAATACGTTTGCACGAAATTCCTCAAAGTATTGTCTCCGACCGAAATCCAAAGTTCACAGCGAGATTATGGAAAAGTCTGCAAGAACATCTGGGGACAGAATTGCTATTCAGTACTGCTGCTCATCCCCAGACAGACGGATAATCCGAAAGAATAATCCAAATACTGGAGGATATGCTGAGAGCATGCATTCTGAATTTTCCTAGAAACTGGGATAGGTACCTACCGTTGGTAGAGTTCGCTTACAATAACAGCTACCAAGCCTCAATTCAGATGGCACCATATGAAGCTTTGTATGATAGGAAGTGCATATCACCCCTCTACTGGGACATTGACGAGACCAAAAGCACTTCGATCTCTGAAAAGGACGCGTTGCAACCTGAGATAATTCAAGAGGCTATAGATAAAGTTCAATTCATCAAGAAAAACATGAAAACAGTTCAGGATCGCTAAAATAGCTAAGCATAGAAAAGATTTAAAATTTTGTATTGAAGATCAAGTATTCTTAAAGATAGCCCCACAGAAAGGAATACGGAGAAAGGGCAAGTCTGGAAAACTGAGCCCTAGATATACAAGACCACTCGAGATAGTGGAAAGAATTGGTCCTATAGCACACTGACTTGATCCACCTCCTAACCTGACTGGGATTCACAATGTATTCCACGCATCCCAGCTACGGAAGTATCACCCCGACCCATCGCACGTCATAGAACATCTTGATGTTTCCCTCCAGAGTGATCTGTCTTACATAGAACAGCCTGTCCGTATCCTAGATTCTCAAGTCCGTGAGCTTAGGAATCATAGGATACCGCAAGTTAAGGTACTTTGGAGAAACCAGAAAGTCGAAGAGGCTACCTAAGAACGTGAGGATGAAATGCAGACCAAATATCCTCATCTATTTGAATAAAGTAAGAATCTGGGGACCAGATTCATTTAAGGGGGGAGACTGTAACACCCGAGATTTTCTTGATTAAAATTTACAAAATGATTTTATAAAACGTGCTACGATTTAAATTTCAAAATCCCGTATCACACATCCCAAATATTTTATCTTGATTGGGTCTCAATTTCTACAACCATTGCAGCCCAAATGATGGCCCAAACACCATCCTAATTTTCAACCCATGCTCATATACATATATATATACACTAAATACTTTTAAAGGATAAGATATATACACATATATATACACATGTACTCACTCACACACATTTTCAGATTTTGGGACTTGAAATGCATGGCCAACCTTACCTAGTTGGTGAGGAGCCATGTTGGTTGGTGAAGCCCATGCCAAAGAATGATTAAGCCACCCAACTCCACCAACTCCTCTCTCTATAAGAAGACCATGAACTTGCAAGCCACCATTTTTACTCCCTTCTAAGATATGAAAATTTTAACACCCTTCACTCCTCTCTTCCCTCACTCTCTCGGCACCTCCATACATTACACACACGTTTGCACATTTAAATTCAAGAATTCAAAGGAGATTAAAGAAAATCTTGGTAGTGCAACCTCTTCCGTTGGGTAAGTAGCATCTAATTAAGTCTATATTACATTGATAATAGAATATTAGAGCTTGACACAAGTACTTATGGTATGATTTAGGCATTTGACTCGGGGGATAAACTCAAACCCGAAGTTATCATTCTAATCACACTTAGGACTAAGGTAAGACTTATGGAACCTCGTTTCTCTCTTTGGCATGTTTATACGTTCTTTCATGACTTGTTATCGTGCTATGTTGAGCTTATCTTATTTCGAGCATGTTGTTCGTTACCGTTTGAATCTTGTTGCCTTAATTATTGTTGCTATTAGCATGAGCTCAACATGTTAAAATTACGATTTATTGCCTTATGAACATTCTTAACATCATCACCTATGCTATAAATGGGAGTTGAACCTTGGACATTGGACAAAATAGGAGATTTGAGAAGAAAATGAAAGAAACAATGACATGAACACAAAAATCGAATTTTCTCCCCAAACTTGTAAAATCGATTTAAATATGTAAACTTCAAAATTTTGGCTTGAAAACATAATTTTCGGAAGTCTGAATTTGAAACCAAAAATCCAAAAAAAAAAAAAACAAATTCACTGTTTGCCACTGTTTACTGCGCGATCGCACGTGAACAGTGCGCGGTCGAGCCCAAGGCTGAGAGTTTTGGCCGTTTAGCGTGAGCGTGCCCATTTTTAAGCACGGTCACGCCCACGACAGCGCCCAAAACCTAAGATTTTCACCGTTCGGCACAAGCGCGCCCATTTTTAGCGCGAACGCGCCCACGGTAATGGTCATACTTGAATTTTTTACTTCTTTGGAATATTTTAAGCCCATTTTCTGCCTTGTTTCAACGATTTAAAATGTTCAAACGATTATTTCCTTAATCAAATGAATTTCAAAAATTACATTTGTTACCAAATACTTTATTATGTAATTTACTTCTTTAACAAGATAAGGATTCCAAAATAAAATAAAAAATAAAAAAAACTCCTACAGTCCATAAGTCCAAAACTCCCGACTCGCTTCAAATGATAGGATTGACTTAGATATTGAACAGATTCATTACCGTTCTTTGTCAATCCAATATTGTGCCATTATGGCTTATAGTATTACCGAAATGATTTTCCCGAAATGAATTGAATGAATGAATGTTGGGCCCTGGGGTTTGATAGGGGTATCTGATACGAGCAATATCGAATTGACTATTGGAACCCCTAAAAAACTCCAAATGTTGGATAGACCGGATGAGCCCTGAAATTTAGGGTTCCGATAGCCTATCCTAAAGCACATGGTTAGTCGACAAAGTGCTTTAATGAATGGCTCTCCTTGAGCGACAGATCGAAGAAGAAAACGGAGGGATAAGGATGAATCTGTTTAAAGTTATAAGGGTGATAAATCCACCAAAAATTGTTTGATTCAGCCTTACCTGACTTGAATGTGATTAATACTTATTGTTAATGATTCGAATGAAATGAAACGACTATACCGAAATGTTTAATGAATTACATTCCTATCTCATACTGTTCCACTCACGTTGTACTGCCTATTTCTATTCTTTTGCCATGAGTTTTACTAGGTCAGTGGAGTCATGATTCCATAACATATTATAGGTTCCTAAGTCAGATTGATAGACTGAAGCTCGGTACTAATGGTGGGACCCTCTTCTGAGTTAATGTATCCATTAGGCCTATTGTAAATATGATTGTGCGAAATGAATTGATAGATTTTTTATAGGCCTATTTTGCATAGACTGATCAAATTGTAATTTGTTTTGGGTATTGGGCATGTAACAAACGATATTTTGGTATTATGGAATGAATGACTTATGTTTTAGCTACCGTATTGATTTTAGATTTTTGTCCGACCGTGAGTGACGTTCCGGATCGCGAGGCGGAATGCTATCGTGATCGGGGGCGTTACATAGGAGGCAACTTTTAAAAAACATATGTGGTTACAAAAATCAAAATAGAATAACTTGATATCTTTTACAATCCTTAGTATTTCATCTTTGTAAGAAGAAGGCATCAATCTCCAATCTTTGTAGTTAAGCGGACAATATCTACCATTTCTTGCAATCGTACCCAGAAAATGAGCCAATGTGCTTGTCTTATCCACATCATTTGGCTGCCCTAAATCATTAAATGAAACTGCAATGAGACTATCTTATTGTTGGCCACAAACTTTGGGCATGCAAGTAAGCCCTCGACCTTTCCTTTCCTTATTACCACCTCTAGTTATGTCATATTCTTCTTACTCATACTAAATTAATGAGAAAAGTATAATAAGGAATACTATATATCATAAATTAATTCACCATCTATCTCCTTATCAATATGAGCAGAATCAGATAAGTTTGGTTCAACACCATCGATTACAAGAAAAGTAGCTTCATTGGTGCTTTTGTTTTTTTCTACCGTATCAGTGTCCCTCTCAACTTGACTAGCACCTATTGCTTCCAAAATAGTCTCATCTATGCTTTCATTTTGTTGTATAGTAGCTGTGTTAGACTGATTTGAACTCCAAACTTGACTTGATTCTACATTAGAGAAAAAAAATCTGTTTAAGATAAAAATGATGTAAAATTAAGAAGATATAAGTTTTAAGATATGAACGATGTACCAAATTGATTTTGATCTCCACCATTGCAGCCTAGAGTTAAACTTGGAGGTGGTTGAGTGGTCATGCGTACGTCATGTCTTGTACGTATAGTAGGAGGTTTAGTTTTTGGAGGCACGATCTGATGTCATAAAAGAATAAGAATATATCTAGCTTAGATAAATAAATTTTGTAACTTCAAGTAAATAATATTACCTTTGGCAGCTCTGAATCACACACTTCATATCTTGCACGTTTAGAATGGGGTTTAGTTTTGGGAGGCATGACCTAAACACGATGATGTAGTAAAAGAGTCAATTAATATAGTAGGATGCATACATAAATAAATTTTCATAACCTCAAATCAAGATTTCCTCATTTACATAAATGACATTATATTGCATATATCGGAAAGACTTAAGCATTTTATACACAAAAAGTAAATAATATTAAATGAACAATGTAAAACGAAAAAAAATAACAAATGGCAAGTACATATCAAGAATTATTGTTTGTAATACTACTTAATTGACAAAAATAAGTAAAATTAATGCTTTCTCAAACTAGTATTCCTTCTATGTCTTCCCTAATCCAAGTAAGGTCTGTGTCATCATCTGCTTGGATATCAATAGTCTCACTTTGGTGAACTGCATTTGCATCTAAACTTAAAATAGGATCCATGTCAAATGAATCCCTCGCCTTTGTCTTTACGACGACATGCCATCCTTTATCAATTGGATCTTTTACATAGAAAACTTGCTGCGTTTGAGAAGCTAATACAAAAGGCTTGCAATGTTGTCTTGCTCTAGAAAAATTGACTAACGTGAAACTATACTCATCTAGCTTTTTTGCCCTCCCTGTTGATATTCAATCACAATCAAACACCACGACTTTTCTACCTTGAAAATACTCTAGTTCAATGATATCTTTTAGCACTCTATAGTAAGTGGCATCGCCAATGATAGGATTATTATCATTTTTGCTAGCAAAGCTGCTGGTTTGGGCAATTACGACTAGCCCACTATTCTGCATTCTCCTTCGCACTTCATAGCTTTTCACATGGAAGCGAAAACCATTGATAACAAACCCCCTATATCGTTTTCCTACTGGAGTTGGACCTTGAGCTAAGGCCCTAAGTTCCTCTGATACTTGATTTCCAGCAAGAAATGAAGTTTTAACCTGTTAAGATATGCAAATATGGAATCATTAAAAATATTACATATTCATTCATATGAGTTTCCAACATAAAGTATTGAAAAAGATGCTTGCTTATATGATTATAAAACCAAGCAGCAAAAGTTTCACTATGAATTTATTCAACATCCTTCTTACCAACGCGAGGATTTTTATATTTAACTATGTCTTTGTGTTGCCTATAGAAAATGTTAGCAGAAATGATGATAATGTGATTTATTAAATAAATTAAATGAACGAATTCAACCTAAGAAATCTTACCTTATGAAGGACTCTGTAGAGTTGCAATTAAACAACACATATTGATATGCCTTTTTAATTGTTTCCTTGTTAAGAGCAACAAAGTCTTCCTTCCCAATGTGTCGTCCTGGGTTAGTAAAGATGGGAAACTCTACTGTAATCCCAACACTATTGTCATCATTTCTTGCAATCTTATTAAATTTAGTCTCCACATCCTCTAAGTATCGAGAACAAAATGTCAAACACTCCTCCATCAAGTATGCTTCAGCAATAGAACCTTCTGGTCGACTTCGATTTTTCACATATGACTTTAATGTCGACAAATACCTAGTAATTCAATTAATTGGCATGAAAATCTTTCAAAACAATAATGAAAATTAAGTACAGTAACAATGAACGGAAAAATAGTATCACCTCTCAATAGAATACATCCAACGATACTGCACTAGTCCTGTAAGTCGAGCCTCATATGCCAAATGAATAGGTAAATGCATCATGATATTAAAGAATAATGGAGGGAATATTTTTTCTAATTTGCAGAGAATTTTGGCAATTTCTTCTTCCAAATGAATCAAATCTTGAGGATCAAGAACTTTAGAACATAATTCTCTGAAGAAAGTACACAAATTAATAAGGAGCTCCAACGTGCTTTGGTAAAACTTTACGCAAAGCAATTGGAAGTAATTGTTGCATCAAGACGTGCGAATCATGACTCTTCAGACCATAAATTTTATTTTGCTTCACTTGCACACACCTAGAAATATTAGAAGCATAACCATCTGGCGCTTTCACATTTTGGAAGATGTCCAAAAATGTACTTTTCTCCCTTTTACTTATGAGGAAACACGCAGCTGGCATGTACCTTTTTCCTGACTCAAGTGTAACAGGGTGTAATGCACACCTAATGCCCATATCTTGCAAATCAAGACGAGAATTTTCGTGCTCTTTTTGTTTTTCCTTCCAAATTCAATAAAGTTCCAATCACACTGTCACAAACATTTTTTTCAATGTGCATTACATCCAAATTGTGACTAAACGAGTTATCTTTCTAATAAGGCAAGTCAAAGAATATGCTTCTTTTCTTCCAATTATGGGGAAGAGTTGGATTATCATTTACCTTTCTTCCAAATTTTATATTGAACCCAACTAATTCTTCTATCACCATACCTCCACTTAAAGGGGTGGGTGCCACACGATGTTCTTTATTGCTATCAAAAGATTTAGCATCTTTTCGATAAGGGTGATACCAGTTCAAAAACCTTCGATGGCCCATATAACACTGTTTATGACTTTTGTACAAGTATTTAGACCACGTTTCCTTGTGACATGATGGACAAGCTAATTCTCTTTTTGTACTCCAACCCGATAAATTAGCACATGCAAGAAAGTCATTGATTGTCCACAATAATACTGCACACATGCTAAAGTTTTGCTTGGATGATGCATCATATGTATCTACCCCATCCTATAATTCTTTCAATTCCTCTATTAGATGTTGCATATACACATTAATGTTATTTCCTGGAGGTGATGGCCCAGGAATGAGCAATGTTAGAAAGAAAAATGGTTTTTTCATGCACATCCAAGGAGGCATATTGTAGGGCGTCAATATGATTGGCCATGTACTATGGGTGACACTCATAGTTCTAAAAGGACTTAATCCATCAGCTACTGGACCAAGCTTTACATTTCGTGAATCTTTAGCAAAATCACGATATTGACGGTCAAAAGCATGCCAAAGAAGAGAATCACTTGGATGTCTCATGTGACCATCTTTAGTACATTGTTCCTTGTGCCATTTCATAAAAGATGCTATTTTAGATGACATGAAAATCCTCTGTAGCCCAAGCTTTAGTGGAAAATATCTCAACACCTTTGCTGGAATTTTTTTTAAATTTCACCACTGAATTTTCTTCATCCACTGTATTATTTTCAGATTCAGATTGGATATATCTTGATGTATCACAGACATGACAAGTAGTATCTTTTTCATGCTCTTTCCAATACAACATGCAATCGTTAGGGCATGCATCTATTTTTATACAAGTGAGCCCCAATGCCCTAATGATTTTTTTAACTTCATAGTAAGACTTGGGCAATGACTTTGTTTGGTGAGGAAATGCTTCTTTCAACAATTCAAGAAGCATTGTAAATGTCTTGTTAGACCATTTACCTATGCACTTCAAATGAAATAATCGAATGATAAATTTAAGCTTTGAAAAGTTGGCACACCCTAGATATAATTCTTATTGAGCATCATCTAGCAACTTATAGAAAGTAGTAGCTTGTACATTTGGTTCCTCTTCCGTACTTATATTTGAATCTTTACCCCCAACAGCATCATTTACCAAATCATGCATGTCATAAAAAATATTAGAATTATCATTTTGGTGATTCTGCGCAGATGAGGAATCTTCTCCATGTGCAAACCAATGTGTGTAGCCCTTCATAAACCCATCAACTGTTAGATGTTTTGTTGCCGTTTCTCTATTCACCCATTTTGCATTCATACAGTATTTGCATGGGCATATAATCTTGTCACTAAGACGCACATTATGAAAAGCCATATCACGGAATTGGTTCAACCCACTTTCATATTCCTTTGTTAACCTTGGTTTATGCATCCAACTTTTGTCCATCATGAGCCTGCTGAAATAAAATATATTATATGTCAAGTATAACAAAGTACATACAAAATTCATCCAAAACATATAAATTCGCAAGCTGATAAATATTTACACATTATATGTAAAAGATAGATTAAACAATTTTTCCAAAGCAATTATCTAATTATCAACTTATATCTAAATAGCAAAAAGAAACTATCTCATTGTTATTTTATAATCTAAATATGTATAGAGATTATAAGCCATACCAATTTGTTTAGCAAGAAAAGCTACAAATGTGTGACACGATAAAATATCTCCTAAAACCTGTAATGGAGAGCTAAAGTAGCATGAATAGAATGGATTAAACAAAGAAAAGATAACAAATATAATATGACAATAAGAAATGGGAGCAAGTTTGACTGTCCAACCAATGAAACGTAAGGCAAAAACTATTGTCTATAGTTATCTTATAATTTTAGTGGCTCTAAAGGCAAAAAATTAGTAATTCTAGTAAATAAATTGAAGAAAAACTAGCTTTCACTAGAATTATAGAAATTAATATACCTTAGCTCTTATCTCAGAACTACATAATTCACCTAAAAATGCACATTTTGCATATTACCATGCCCAAAGATAGCTAAATAAGTATAACAAAAAATATATGGGTATACCTTGAATAGCTCCTTGAAAATATTTTCTTAGGTGAGTTTGGGAAAATAGCCTTCACGTGATCAAATCCAAGAAAGTTTGCAATTGAATTACTGCTAAATGAATAATAAAAACAAGAAGATTTGTCATGATTTTCCTCAAAGAGCAAATAAACAACTAGAAGCCAACATTTAAAAAAAAAAAAAGAAAAAAAATTAAGTCCCCACTGAAGAGACACCATCTCTGTTTCACACTTTAGCACGCACAATAAACAAACAATATAGAATATATTGCAAAGAAAAAATTGTAACCCCACTAAGGAGATAACGTCTCCGTTACTCACTTTGGCATACATGAAACAAACAAATCTTCATTTTCCTAACTTTAAGAACAAATGAACTTTTTTTCTTCGAGGAAGGGAATGAGGAACAAATCAATTGCGCAGACTATGAAAATATGGCATATCTCAAATTTTCCATAAAAAAATCAAATGGACAAATTACAAAAACAATCAAGCTTCTTTTCTCTCAACACATGAGAATAAGCACAAACCAAATATATCGTAAGAACCCATAAAGCAGAAGAAAAATATATCTTTTTTTAAAAAAAAAGAACCATTCGAATATAGATGAGTGAGGAAAATATCTAACCTCACAACTTGAGAAGATTACTTCATTGTTGAAGGTGAAGATCTCGTCGTTGGTGGAGTGAAGTCTTCGAAACTGTTCAATCGGCAGATAAGAACGTAAAGAATGAGAAAGTGAAGAGGTGAAATTGGAAAAGTGAAATGGTAAAAATTAGGGTTAAAACAAAATCAGCTTTTTCTAAATAAAAAAAAATAACAAAATAAAATTAGTTTTATAGTTTGCCCACCAATACAAAAAATTGAGCGCCAATTTTCTTCTTTTTTTTAGTAAGTGCCCCATTAAATTTGTTTGTTGGACAAAATAGATTAAATGTCCCAAAAGATAGTTTTGTTAAGGTACATAAAAGAAGTGCCTTATTGAAAATGTCGTAATATGTGATTTATACCTGTAACCTACTCCGTTCTAAATTTCCATTCGACCTTATTGGATACATTATAATTAATGATATATTAATTTAAATATTTGAATTAAACTGAGCATACTATTTAAATTTTGAAATACATCTTGGAAATAACTTTGAAAACTTAATTTCATTAACTTAACTCAATATACACACTATTAAATGTGGAAAGTTTCAAAGATATATATATATACACGCGCGCGCGCAAAAATATACTCAACTAAGCAACACATCAAGACCTTTCTACTTACACTTGTAAGTGGCCCCACAGCAGCACAAAATTCAGTCATCCCTTCCCTCTCACTCTTAGCCTTTCAATTTTAAACACCATTTCCATCACTTTATTCTTCATAAAACTCAAGAATTCAGCCCTATTTACGCCAAAATCATGGTGGTTGTAGCAGAAAAGGAAGAAAAACCTGCAACAATAGTAGCTTCAAGTGACGTGGTGGCATCGATAATTTTGACGGCATGGCAGCAGCAACCTTGACTTTCATAGCTCTGAAATGTAACTTCCGCTCATCAAAGCATTCATAAAAATAAATCGTTAGAAACCTCGTCGAGTGTAGATAACAAGTGTAAATAATGATAGAATCCAGTATCGCTTAAAATCTTGAAGGAAAACATTCCCCGAAAAGCTGCCAGAACATAAGCCGACGCTGAACCCACGAAATTGCAGCAGGGGTACATTTTGGATCACCATAGCCTAAGATCGAACCATTGGATCGCCGATCAGAAGCCATCGTTAGAAAGCTTATCGAGTGAGGATACTTATAGAGGTAAAGATCATCATTAAAGTTATTTAAATATGGTCGAAAGTGCTGTCCAGATCAAACTGCCCAAAATGTGGATTTATGAATCTTATATGTTGAAATTGATGATTTGGTTCCTATGCAAATACTGAAATTTAGGCCATAATTTTAGTATACTCTTAACGAGATATTGATAAAAATTCTGGATGATTAGTGGCAAAGAAGAAAGTTGATAGTTGATGGAGATTTTTGGATTTTTGAATTGATAATGAGTAATGTGAGAAAATTGGAGAAGTATGTAATGCCATTTGAGATAATAGTGTTAAGATGCTAAATAAAAGTTGGCCATTTAAATTATGAATATAAAGGAACTGAACAAATTATGCTTGGTTGTTGGGAGAAAATTTAATTGGAATGGTTTTAAGAATAAAATGATCAATGACTAGGCTTGCAATTTATTCCCGAAGTTAATGGGGTTTTTTGTATACGTAAGTAAGTGTATGTTCCAATGATGGATCCAATTGTAAATATCCAATTTTACTCAACGTAGGTGGTGAAGGATTGGATCAGTTGGAGCCATCGTAATTACCACAGACATGAAAATTTCAGGTGAGAGACTATGATTTACTTACCGTATTTTCTTTCCCGCGTTTAATATCGTTCTCCAAAAACACTAGTACTAATTGCCTAAAATGAATTCCTGAATATGTGGTTATTCCTGTTATTGATAAATAATTGACCTTTGATTTTAAAATGTGCCCTGATTGATTCATATGTTTTCTTAATGTTGAGACCGATTGCTTGATCAAGAAAAGCTGATTGATCAAATTATTATACCAAATGGTAATGGAGAACTTCTTCCCTGTAAATGAATATATCGAAAGTGTTACTGTAATGAACATACCAATGCACTCTTTAGGATGCTCTTGGGAGGGATAGACCCTGGGGCCACTTCAGCAAGATGATTGGGCAACGTTGGGCCGATGATGACTGGTCTCCCGATTTGGTACCCCACAGGTGATTCGGTCTCATGGTCATCTAGCTAGAGATAAGCGGTCCTGAGTCGAATCGGGCCACTCGGGACGAGCTGGAGGAATAAGAGATTGAAAATGAATGATCATTGGGAGTCATAAAGTTGGAAACTCCACCAAATTTTGATATTCAGCCTCACATATTATATTATTAAAATATTCTATCGCTTCCTTGTTTTGAACATGGTCAGTTGGTTACCTTTAATTGTGAATCATTTATATTCGTCTTTACTTTATAACTTGTATCTGTACGAGAATTCTAGGATATTACTTATTCTGTTTGTTGGTATCAATCTACTTTTAAATTATATGTGTCTCACTAAGTCACTCAAACTTATTTGTTTTTTTCTCCTCTGATATTAAGCACAGGTCAAGTATCAAGCCAAGTTAGCGGAAAAAACATAATGCCTAGTTGCATTATATAGCCAAGTACACTAGTTACTATGGTCAAGCCAACTGGGTTAATGTTCCTGACTACCCAACATAAATGTATAAAGGTTATGGGGCATTTTTGTTAATTCTCCTAGTTCGGTATTAGAATTCTTTTATGTAAATTAATATTTTGTAACATCAGAGGATAAATATGTTAGTTTTGAATTTAATGAGTTATGATGATGTGATGAGATAGTTTGAGTTTTAGAAAATAAAGTCTAAGTAGTGTTTCGATTTTGAGGTGATTGCTTCTGGATCGGGGCACAACAATTGCGTTCCTCACCAAAACTCTATAGCAAAACCCTTGTAAAAGAATTTGGAAAATCATTTTTATTTGCTAGTTGATGAGATAAGTCCCTTGCTACAATAGATTCATATTATTCATGGTACGTAAGCTAGTCAAGATGTTAATCTATTTAAGTAAAAACAAATAAATTTGGTGGACGAACATGGTTTCTACCACATGCATCCTGAGAATAGATTGGGTGTTGGTTCGAGTCTCGAGGGGTACTTGGAGTGATGAGATCAATCCCCTAATTAACAAAAGAAAGAAACAAATAAAACATATGCACATATATTTGAAAGTGCAAAAAAATTATTTAATTTTAAGAGAATTTTCAATTCAATATTTGGGAAAATAAAAGAAAAATAGAAAACAATTGATTTTTTTTACTTCATTGCTAGAAATTTTTTCATCTTCCCCGCAACTGCTTGAACCCTTGTACCCCTGCCTCCCGAAACCCTTGTTCCAGGTACAGGCATTACTCTTTTTCTCTCTTGGAATTCAAGATTTGGACTTGTTATTGAGGTGAGAATTTTGGGATTTTCTTTCTTTCTTTCTTTCTCAAGTTGAACCCATGTTAATCTAAGGATTCTAATTGTAATATCATACACATATTTTATTAAATTTTTTTTGTCACCTGAGTTAAGAGCAAAGGTTTTTATCCTAATTTTTCAAACCATAGAGCATGTTTCCATAATTAAGCCATACTTTTGCATGTGTTAAGGTATTTCCTAACCATATCTAGATCTATAACAATCTATTTTTTGTGTGTTGGATCTAACAATACCTTTGTCTCTTGCTTGTTTAATTAACATGTAGTTCAGATCCTCTGTCCTTTCTTATCCGATACATATTAATGGCAAGCCAAGATTGGAAAACATATTAAACTTTAAGAAAGACCAAACGGTTAGATACTCTTTTTCAATTTATGTTTCATCTCGTATTTTATTGCATAAATAAATACTAAATGTATCAAATATTTCCTTATAAAAACACAGAATTGTGAATGCAGTGTACTTGATATGCATCCATACAACAAAATATGAAATAAAACATGAACAAAAACAGAAGATCTAAGGTGCAAAATAGGTGTGGAAAATGGTAACTAATTATTTCAAAACAAAAGTCAGTCAGTCCCGTCAAGAACTAAAGTGCAAATACATTTATGGAGTTGATAAGTACAAACTCATGCCAAATTCAAACACATGGAAATCATTATTCAAGTAAGAATTTCTTGAAATCCATATTTATTAAGCAACATATAATCAAGCTCCCAACCCTTAGTTATTATTCTAAATGTCTTCATAAAAGAACTTCTTGAAATCCTCCACACATGCAGCTTGAAGGCGCAATACAACAACCACAGATCCATCCCCATCGTGCCCCGGTATAATCATTGATTCTCCTTCCACAGCATTCGTTCCCGGCGCCATAAGTATCTCTTTTCCCCACCCAAAATCTACCCCATAAAGTGGAAGCCCTATCCAGCTTGTCACCCCCATGTTCGGATTGCCGTAGAAAGGCCCCTGATTCGTTCTTAACGCATGTATATCTTGCAACCTGGAAAAATCTTCAAGATTCTTCAAGAAATCAATGGCAGAATTCACGTACTCGCTAGTCACACCATCGATTGCTTCTCTGATCTTGCTTGAAGCATACCCCAGCGGGTTTTTCATTAGCTCGCCAGAGAAGCTGGTTGCAATTACGTCAATTACCGCGTTTCCAAAGAACTTTTGAGGTAGCGGTGGCTGCATGCGCCGCCGCACGTCCACGCTGATTGCCACCCCGGTGGGTTGGTCGTGTGCATGTCCGCGTGCTTTGCAGGCGCACCTCCATATGTGCCCTGTTATAGTCTCGTACCGGGTGTACCTGTTATGGATATACAATTGTGTGATTTGTGTTAAAATCGTAACATATAGTTCCATGAAAATGGAATCTATAAAATATTAAATAGGGAGCTATGATTCATGGCATTGTTAAGCCATCATTGCTTCCCATGTATAAATTCATGGGTTGGTCGGGTATGTGTCCGCGTGCTTTGCATGGACCTACACATGTGCCCTACTACAGCCTCGGATCGGGTGTACCTATTGTGGATATATTGTGTGATTTATTTTACAATAAAAATATAGTTTTAGGAAAGTGAAATGTAAAACATATCGAATGGAGATGATGATTTCGAGATAAAACCTATCTCTTTTGTTTTGAGGGGTGTCTCATCCGGCATGTATGATCATGAGGAAACTAGGCCAAATGCATGATTTTTGTGGGAGTATAAATTGGAAAGTCCAAACTCCAACTCTAGTCTTTATATGCCAAAAATTAATATATCATGCCATATTTATATAACATAAAAATTAGATTTTTTAATGAAAATTAAACGCAGCTTACAAAAATTTTGAAGCTTATTTCCAACTATACCCGTGGCCAATATGAGAAGGCTGTGTCTTGTTAGCTTCCTTCTTGAGCATTTCGACCTGGATTTTTGACAACTTCAACGTGACCATTGTAGTTTCTTTTTTTCTCTCATTTTCATCGCTCAATTTGCCTATCAAAAGTGGCGGAGGATCAAACTGCGGGTGATGAAA
>JACFYI010003668.1:8603-26605 GCA_014898755.1 Handroanthus guayacan
TATTTTGATAGCTATTATTAAGAATATAAAGATTATGTATTATATTATAACTTTATTATAATTATTCTTTCCTTTTTATTTTTATTTTCTCTCTTTGCCATGATCGAATCATGTGGCTCGATTTAAGGGGTATAATTTTTATATTATAGGAGGTGAGAATCGGATCGATCAAGACTTGTGAACAACAAGACTCTTAGCTAAGGTGAGGAATTTTGATCTAAAACTTAGATTTAAGGCAACATTTCTATGTTTATCATGCTATCTATGATTCTATGAGTTATGGGGCACTTATTTATCTTATTCGTTAATTTTCGAGAATTTCAATCTTTCTTTCGTGATAACTTGATTTTTTTTATGTGCTTAATATCTCCTAGTTAAATATTTGAAATCATGTCTAGGATGTATATATCAGGTTCGTCCATACTATTTTAAGTTATGTGAGACCCTGAAATTTTTTTTAGTTAATTTTTAAGCCCTTGTGTTTAATTAACACATGTTTTAAAACGTTTTTAAGAAAAACTTTAATCGGTAATCGATTTTTCTTCAATTTGAGAATTTCTCAATTAAAAATATTTTTATTATTTTCGAAAAATTCATTTTACATTAAAAATTATTAAATATATTATGTTCCCACAAAAACTTATATAATTATATAGTTTCAAACCTTTAGTTTTAAAAATTTCATTTACGGTTGGAATTTCTCAGTAATGAAAAATTCGTTTTAAAAATTTCTTTTGGTCCAAAACTTATAGGGACACCCTATTAACTCCAAAAATAATATTTTAGATCCAAAAGATTCTTAAAATCTCATTTCAAGCCCCAAGTTTTAAAATTTTAAAAGTTAGCACCATTTTAAGTGATTTTGATCGCTATTATCCGAAAGGTTTTAAAACGGTGAAATTATTTTGATTTAGCAATCGAAAATATTATTTCAATCAAATGTGACCCAAACACATTTTTTTTAAACCAAAATCATATACATTTAGTCAAGGAATTGAGCCCAATAATTTATCCAATTTCCAAGTTCAAAGTTCAAGCCTATCTTTAAATTTTGAAAAAAAAATTAAAAGAAAAAAAAAGATAAAATCTGAAGGGGGCAGCCGCCCTCACACACACACACACACACCCCTTCACTATATGTAGGCTAAGTCTTCAATGGGACAAAGAAAGTGAGGTAGGCATGAGGTGTGTTGGGGCACATGGTGACTCATACATGCATTGTCATCCAACAACATAATTATATAATTCAATATATTTATCCAATTGCCAAGTATTGTCTCTTGTATAATATACTTATATATGTATTCTACAAATGTATATACACAAGAAAATGAGGAAGAAAACAAAGGAAAATTTTCAGCCATTTTTGTCTCCCAAAACTGTCGATTTTTGTGTGTATATGTATCTCCCATTTCTTCCATTTTTTCCTTCAATTTTCTTCCTAATATCAAGTAACAACCAAAAGGGGAATCATAAGGGACTCCATCGTCTTCCTAAATCCTCAAGTTTGGTAAGATTTGGTTTAGATTTCAATGGTTAAATTGCTTGTTTAACTGAAACCTAAGAGGTTCTTCTTTTATGTTAGGATCTTAATGAGGTCTTGAAGAAAATCTTTAAAATTTCAAGTTGGTAAATTAAGAAAGGTAAAGATCATGATATTCCCTTCTTCTTGACTTTCATGCTTTGATTATGCTTTCATTTCTTTGAAAAATCCATGGATGATATGCTTGTTAGCATGTTTGTTGAGATGATTTCTTTGATAATCCTGAACTTGTGCTTGTTGTGCTATTTGGTTAATTACCATATTGTTGTTGATGAAGTATGATCAATCTCTTATATATGAAACTATTAATCTGACCTTAGAACTATAAGAAACTCAGTGGATCATCACTTAGATTTAGTGGTTTAATGATTTCTTGAAATAAATGAAGTTTGAGCATATTAGTTGCCCTCGGATGACCTCGGGCAGAACACTCATTTTACTTCAAAAAATTGAAAACACGACTTCTACTACTCCAAAAATTTCATATAAGGTACCGTTAGAAACCTCTTTGAGTTTAGATAATGTTAGAGCTAAGAAAAACCTGAAAACACGAAGGAAAGTGGTAGAAAAACTCATTTGAATCAAACCTACCCTTTTGGCCAAAACAGAGGATGCCTCTGTCTTAACCCCAATTTCAAAAATTCATAACCGAACTTCTACATACCCAAAAAATTCAAAATTTGCACCATTTGAAATATTATTGAGTGTATTTATTAGTAGAATCAAGAATCACCGGAATTCATAAAGGAAAATGGCCAAAAATACCATTTAATTTGAAGTTGCTAATTACCAAGGGAACATGGTATCTACTAAAATATGCTCTAACATATCTTCTAACTTCAAATCTTTGAAACCTGAGCTTTCCTTCACCAAATCAGCCCCAAAACTATTCTTTAGAAACTTTGTTAAGTGTAGATAATGATAGAATTAAGAATTATTGAAATCCATTAAGGAACCTATCCAGAAAATTCTTTAAAGCCAAACATATCAAACTAACTGTGGTTAACGGTAGAACCATAGGTCAACTTTAAAATTTTATAACTAAAAATCCACTCGTTGGATTTTCAATATAAAACCAGCTTTGGAAAGCTTGTCAAGTCTAGATAGATGTAGAATTAAATTGCCAATTTTATTTCTTCAAATTATATTTTTTAAAGTGGCCCAAAAAATAACTGCCGCATTAGAAACTCACAAAAATCGGATTAATTGATGTTTTCATCAAACTAACTCTAAAAAATAATATCCTAAGACCTTTAAGTCTAATTTGATGATTCAAGCAGAATTCTTATATCCTAGGTTTGAGTTCCTAAATTTTCTTGTTTTCGATTACTTGAATTTGATGCCGTATTGAAAGTTCTTGAATGTTTCAAGTCATATTATCTATTGATGGCTTGAAATTTCTTGGAAATTATATCCGCTATTATCTACAATAATTAATTGATAATCATTATGTACCATCTTGCGGATGAAATTGAGTTGGTTCGAATCTTATTTTGAAACTTCGTTGGCTTAATTCGGATAACTGTTATTGATTCTGAAAGCCTCATTGATTGATTATTGGGCCCTGGAGATCTCGGGGGAGGGAGGACCGGTTGGGCATTAACAGAGCGTCAACCTAACTTCCGAGACTGTCCTATCATTTGAGTAGCTTGGAAGGGGATTTAGAGGTAAGCTTCTGAACAACTACTTCCAGCACGCAGTCGATCGTGCCTAAATTATTTACTTGGATTGCTCCTCTTTGAACTGCCATTTGAGGGAGAGATGGGAGGCATAAGGATATAATTGAATGATTGTAGAGTTACAAGAGTGACAGATCTACTAAATATTTGTTTCGGCATTTTATGATTTTGACATTCGTCTCATGATTTGAACTTCGAACTTTGACATTTGCTTTATGAATTGAATTTTCAGATTTATGATTGTATTAAATTGAATTGATTATTTTGTTACGAATGTTAAAATTTTATCATCAATGATTGATTGTACTTCTACCTATTATTCCTTGATTCCTAATTCCTTTTGTCATCCGTCATGATCTTTACTAAGTCTCTCGACTTATTTAAAATTTCTACCATGTGTAAGTGAATAAATTGATGAATAATGCGACTATTGACATGAGAGCTTAGATTTGGATGTTTCTACACATCTAGTTTTGGTATTTATATTTTGTTAATTGAGAGATTTTGGTATATTACTGAGAAATATGTTGTAAGTTTCCAGTATGTACTGTAGCTAGTTATTTCTTTTGGATGTAAGTTGTAATTTTAGAAAATTTTAGGCTTGTAAATTAGGATAAGATCTTGCCCCTATGTAAATGAATTGCTATGAAATTTTTCGATTATGGTTTTAGTTATTGTATAATTATGATTATGTTGATTTTAAAATTTAATTTAGTATCTATGAATATGAGTAATGTGTCGGAAATTAGAGTGGAAGTGCACTAGGACCTAGGGCACTACAAGTGGTATCAGAGCTCTGGATTTTTTTTGGGTAAGAACTCGAGCTATGCCAGAATTAGATCCTTGGGATAAGAATTCTTTTTGAATTTATACTGTAGGTTTGGGCCAAATTAAGTTATGATCGTTTGGAATAATGAGTAATGCTTAAAGGTATCGGATTACAATTGGAAGGCTTACCAATTTATGAACCGTTATATTTATGTGGTAATCATTCAATTCTAAATTACTAAGATAGGCGAGAATCGTTGATCAAGTCTTTAAGATTAGAGAAAAATAGATCTTTGGTACTTTATGGTTATATTATAATATTAGAATTCTTGTAGCTAAATAAGAAACCTTCGAGATAATGCTAAAAAAACTTTTTTTCAATTTTAGGAAATCATGGCAACAAGGGGAGGCGCTTCTGATGAGGGAATATCTAGAAATACAATAGATCACGTCAAGAGGAATTCACACCAAGTGATAAAACACCAGAATCGACATTACCTATACAGAATGAACTACAGTCGAGCAACTCTTTATTATGTGGCAACAATTCAAAGACTATTACCAAGAACAAGTAAGTTAAGAATGTAAAAATGAAGAAAATTCAAAGAATAAGTTGTTTGCGGGAATTTTGGAATTTAACCCGCCTGGTTGCAAGGGCGAGCCTAATAATAAAATGATGGATCCCTGTATAGGTGAAATGGAGAGAATCTTTCGGGTGTTAAGCTATTCAGAAGATCAGCAAATAAAGTACGCTACTTGCCTCTTGGACGAAGTAGCGTATCAATGGTGGCAAATAATAGCCCAATGTTGGGAAGGAATTGAAGTTGAGGAGGCTTGGAAGGAATTTAAGAAAGAATTTTTGAGAAAATTTATTCCTTACATAACAAGGGATATAAGGGAAAAGAAATTTAGAAACTTGATTCAAGAATCCCTCGTAATGTCTAAGGATGAGGATAAATGCAACAAGCAAACCCTGCATGCACCACCCTATCTTACAGGTAATAAAAAGAGAAGGAAGAAAAGATCTCATAAGAAGAAACCAAAGATGGAAACTGTAAAATCAAATCCAGCGGTAGTCAATAAAGGTAAGACTCCCGTGACCACCAAAAAGCAAAGTTGTAATTTCTGTGAATGCACCTCCCACACCAAGGACAAGTGTTGGAAGAAAGTAGGAAGGTGCTTAATCTAGGGAAGCCCCCAACACCGAATAAAAGACTATCCAAGGCACCACAATATACTAGTCTTGGGAAAGCAGACCCAATTGCAGTAGGATATAACAAGGTACTCGCAAAATAAAGTTTGTACCTATGTAATAATTAGAGATTGTAGTGAATATAGATGAATGTAAATTAAATAGTAGTAATAAGATGATGCTTTTGTCGGACGAATAAAACCTTGTAAGTAGATGAGGGGTTGATGGTATTAACTTCCGTTGTTGTAAACTTTGCCTTGAAATGTAAAATATAGGATAACTGTAGTAAATTTTTGTAACATGACATGATTTGAATCTTGATGATTGCTACTTTAGTACTTTAGAATATGATGAAAATGCTATAAGATATTAATAAACCCATTATTATAAATTCTAGACAAATAGCATCAAGTGATAAAGTAACAAACAACGAACACCACCAGCAGGCACCCCAGAGAAATGAGTCTGCAATAGAACGACTCTTCATTTTATTGCAACAAGAATGGTAACAAGTAAATCAAGGGCATGGAGAGAATTCAGGGGATAAGATGTTAACATGATTTTTACAATTTAATCCACCTAAGTTCAAAGGAGAACTAGATGACCAAAAAACAGAATCTTGGCTGATAGAGATCAAGAAAATTTTTCGAGTACTAAATTACTCAGAACCACAAAAGGTGAAATACACCGCTTTCCTATTTGAGGAAGCAGCTCACCACTGGTGGCGAGTAATTGAAAGAAAATGGGAAAGAGAAGAAGTTGAAGGAATGCTAGAGGAATTTAGGATTGAATTTTTGAGAAAATACCTCCCTCAAGTGGATTAAAGATAAGAGAGAAAATGAATTTATAAATTTGACTCAAAGGACATTCACCGTAACCAAGTATGAGGTCAAATACAATCGGCTAATCTAATATGCGCCACACATTCTTGCGGATGAAGAGAGACAGAGGAAAAGATTCCTCGAAGGCCTTAGGCCTAAATTAAGGCGATTTTTAGTTATTGGTCGTCCTCCAAACTATGATAGTGCAATAGAGATGGCAATAGAACTAGAGGCAGAATTTCCAGAACTTGAAAAACTAAAGAAAAGACAAAAGGGGAGTGGTTAGGAACATCTAACCAAGGAAAGAGAAAGAAACCAAAAATTCTACTCGAAATCCAAGCAGTAGCTGACAAGAGTAAGACCCCCTATAATGTAAAAAGGAGAAGTTGCGGATTTTATGATAGCACCAATCATTCAGGATCGGTGCTGGAAAAAGTAAGGGAATTGCCTTATATGCGAAAACTCCCAACATGCCGCTAAGGACTGCCCTAAGAAACGGCAAAATAAATCTGTTAGTCCTAGAATGCAGAATCAATCCCAGTAAGGTATGATAGAATATCTGCACCTTTTAAAATAACGATATGAATTTGGGGGCCGGGGGGAGAATGTGAGACCCCGAAAATTTTCTTAATTTAATTTTTAAATCCTTGTGTTTAATTAATACATGTTTTAAAATATTTTTTAGAGAAACTTTAATCGGTAACCGATTTTTGGCCAATTTAAAATTTTCTTAATTAAAAATATTTTATTATTTTAAAAAAAAATCATTTTACATTAAAAAATTATTAAAAATATTATACTCCAACAAAAACTTATATAATTATATAGTTTCAAACCTCTAGTTTTAGAAACTTTGTTTACAGTTAAAATGTCTTGGTAAAGAAAAATTCATTTTAAAAATTTCTTTGGGTTCAAAACTTACAGGGGCACTTTATTAATTCCAAAAATAATATTTTAGACTCAAAAGATTCTTAAAATCTCATTTCAAGCCCCAACTTTTAAAAATTTTAAAAGTTAGCACCATTTTAAACGATTTTAATCGCTATTGTCCAAAATACTTTAAAACGACAAAATTATTTAGATTTAGTAATCGAAAATATTATTTTAATCAAATATGGTCCAAATACATTATTTTTAACCCAAAATCATGTACATTTAGTCAAGGAATTGACCCTAACAGTTTATCCAATTTCTAAGTTCAAAGTCTGAGCCCATCTTTAAATTAAAAAAAAAAAAGATAAAATTTGAAGGGGGCAGCAGCCCTCACGCGCACACACCCCTTCACTATGTGTTGACTAAGTTTTCAATGGGACAAAGAAAGTGAGGTAAGGCATGAGGTGTGTTGGTGCACATGGTGACTCATACATGCATTATCGTCCAACAGTATAATTATATAATTTAATGTATTTACCCAATTACCAAGTATTATCTCTTGTATAATAAACTTGTATATGCATTCTACAAGTATATATATATATATATATATAAGAAAATGAGGAAGAAAACAAAGGAAAAATTTCAGCCATTTTTGTCTCCCAAAGTTGCCAATTTTTTTTTGTGTGTGTATATCTCCCATTTCTTCTACTTTTTTCTTCAATTTCCTTCCTAATATCAAGTAATAATCAAAAGGGGAATTGTAGAAGACTCCATAATCTTCTCAAATACTCAAGTTTGTTAAGATTTGGTTTAGATTTCAATAGTTAAATTGCTTATTTAAGTGAAATCTAAGAGGTTCTTCTTTTATGTTAGAATCTTAGGGAGATCTTGAGGAAAATCTTTGAAATTCCAAGTTAATAAGTTAAGAAAGGTAAAGATCATGATATTCCCTTCTTCTTGACCTTCATATTTTGATCATGCTTTCATTTTTTTTTTTGAAAAATCCATGGATGATATATGCTTGTTAGCATGTTTGTTGAGATGATTTCTTTGATGATCTTGAACTTGTGCTTATTGAGCTATCTGGTTAATTATCATATTGTTGTTGATGAAGTATGATCAATCTCTTATATATGAAACCATTAATATGACCTTAGGACTATAAAAAACTCAGTGGATGAAAATCGTTTGATCCAGTACGCACCACATATTATCCAAGATGAAAGTCGACGAACTCAGAAGTTTATTGAAGGGCTATGCATCGAAATTCGAAGGGCACTGATTTTATGCGATATACTAAGCTACAATCGAGCAGTCTCAAAGGCACTGAAAGTGGAAACTGGGTTGAAAGAACTCTACAAGATTGAAGACAAGTACAGAAGAGGGAAACCACTAGTTAAAAGGGACACAATAAGGATACTCGAGTTGGCGCTCAACAAAATCTAATGAAAACAACAACTAGTAGCTCCAACAAGCTTAGCAATGCGAAAGGGAAATGACCGTACGCAGCCATGTCTGGAACTGATAAAGGATGCGGGTTCTGTGGAAAACTCGGTTATCAAGAGACCGAGTGCTGGAGAAAGATGGGAAACTGCGTGGCATGTGAAAGTTTACAACACTTCCTGTGTGATTGCTCGAAGGATAGGAACCCTAAGCCTTCACCTAATCCAGCTCCAAAGCACACTGGGAAAGCCGAGAGACCCCCAACTCAAGCTAGGGCTTATGCTTTGGCAGGAACTGAAAGCCCAGAGCCCGACGATGTGGTTGAAGGTAAAATTTTACTTCTTGATTTCATATGCAAAGTTTTGTTTTATTCGGTAGTTGCTAATTCTTTTATCTCAAATGACTTGGCACAAAAAATATCAATGACGCTTCCCCAAACAACCTACCCATATGAGGTATGTATGCCTATGAGTGAGTGTATCACGACCAAAGTCATATTTCATGCTTGTCCACTCAATTATGGTGGACGAGTATACCCTGCTGATCTTATTCAAATTCCCATACAAGGATATGATCTTATATTGGGAATGGATTGGTTGTCCCAATATCGAATAGTAGTGGATTGTTTTGCTAAGACGATAAAACTTGGCGATAAAGACGGTGCTCGAGAAGAAAGCCCATGTAATAATCCACCTCTACCTATCATCTCACCTTCAAGCACCAAGAAAATATTATGAAAAAGTGGGCAAGGCTTTCTGGCTTATTTGATTAATAGTCCCCAAGATAAAGTCCAACTAAACTTGGTGGTAGTAGTAAAAGAGTTCCCGGAAGTCTTTTCAAAGGAACTAGACTCGTTGCCCCCGATCGAGAGATAGAGTTCGTAATAGAAATATATCCATGGATAGAGCGTTCTCTAAGACTCCGTATAGGATGGCTCCTGCCGAATTGAAGGAGCTTAAGGAACAACTCCAGGAATTATTGGAGAAAGGGTTTATTTGACCAAGTGCGTCTCTATGGGGAGCTCCAATGCTCTTTGTCAAGAAGAAATATGGTACCTTACGTATGTGTATTGACTATCGGGAACTGAATAAGGTTATCATCAAGAACAAGTACCTGCTACCCTATATTGACGAGTTATTCGATCACTTACAAGGGTCAGCCGCCGATTCAAAGTTAGATTTACAACAAGGATACTGCCAGCTAAAGATACGAGAATCAGATATTCCTAAAACGGCTTTTAATTCTTGTTGTTGTAACTATGAATTTGTCGTAATGCCCTTTGGGTTGACAAATGCGCCAGTGACTTTTATGGACTTAATGCATCAGGTATTTTGATCCTTCTTGGATTAGTTTGTAGTGATATTTATTGATGATATAGTTGTGTATTCTAAAATTCCCGATGAGCACAGGATGCATTTGCGAATTGTATTGCAAACCTTGAAGGAGCATAAATTGTATGCTAAGTTTAGTAAGTGTGAGTTTTGGTTGGAGAAAGTGATTCTTCTTAGGCATCTGATATCACGAGAAGGTATTGAAGTGGACCTAGCTAAAGTAGGCGCAGTGATTAATTGGAAAAGACCTAAAAATGTAATGGAGATACGAAGCATTCTAGGTCTAGCTGGGTATTATCGAAAGTTCATCCATGATTTCTCCAAAATCGCTGGGCCTCTCACCCGACTAACACAGAAAACTCAACCTTTTATTTGGACCCCACGATGAGAGGAAATTTTTCTCGAACTGAAAAAACGACTAACATCCGCTCCAGTATTAACCTTCCCAGAAGGAATAGATGGCTTTACAGTATATACCGATGCTTCAAGAGGAGGATTGGGATGCGTGTTAATGCAACATGATAAGGTAGTTGCATATGCTTCTAGAAAACTCAAACCCTATGAGCAGCACTACCCCATACATGATTTAGAATCGGCAGCCATTGTGTTTGTCTTATCAAAGTTGAGACATTGCCTACATAGGGTAACATTTGAGATTTTCACCGACCACAAAAGTCTCAAATACTTATTCAATCAGAAGAACCTGAATTTGAGAAAAATGAGATGATTAGAATTTGTGGAAGACTACGATTTCACTGTATCATATCATTCTAGGAAAGCTAATGTGGTAGCTGATGCATTAAGCCGAAAGAGAGAGATGAATGTTGGAAATGAAGATCGAGGACCAAATGAATCGTCAAGTAAGACAGTGGTTTTTGAAAAATTCAGACCCCGAACTCTCCTAGCAGGATGATAGGCGATTCCTAAATTAATGACGAAAATTTTGGAAGCTCGAAATAATGATGAACAGGTTAAGAAATTGAAACAACATGTTTATCTCGTAAAGAGTCTGAATTCCAGATAGACGAAAATGGAATATTGAGATATAAGCATCGAATCTGTGTACCTGAAACGGTGAAAGAAAAGATATTGACTGAAGCTCATGCTGCTAGATACTCGATTCACCCGGGAGGAAGTAAGATATATCGAGATTTCAAAACGTGCTTTTTCTTGTAAAGAGTCTGAATTGCAGATTGACGAAAATGGAATATTGAGATGTAAGCATCGAATCTATGCCCTTGAAATGGTGAAAGAAAAGATATTGACTGAAGCTCATACTACTAGATACTCGATTCACCCAGGAGGAAGTAAGATGTATTGAGATTTAAAGTAAAAGTTTTGGTGGAATGGAATGAAAAGAGATATAGCAGACTATGTTCAACAGTGCCTAACGTGTCAACTCATTAAAGCTGAAAATCGGCGACCATCCAGGATGCTACAATCTCTCCCAATTCCGAGTTGGAAATGGGATCAAACATCCATGGATTTTGTAACAGAATTGCCAAACATCCAAGGAAAGTTTGATAGCATCTAGGTAATAGTAGATCGATTAACAAAGTCAACGCATTTTCTCCCAGTCAGTAGTAGAAGTGCGGTGGATCAACTCGTAGAAACCTACATTAAGGAAACTGTACGATTTCATGGGATACCCACAAGCATTATATCTGATAGGGACCCCAAATTTACATCCAAATTGTGGAAGAGCTTGCAAGGGTATTTAGGTACAAGGCTTCAATTCAGCTCGGCAGCACACCCTCAGACGGACGGTCAATCAGAACGAGTCATCAAGGTCCTAGAAGATTTGTTAAGGGCATGCGTATTGGACTTCTTGGAAATTGGAAGCGGCACCTTTCCCTAATAGAGTTTACATACAATAACAGCTACCAATCTTCTATTCAGAGTTGGCACCATATAAGGCCTTTTATGGTCGAGAATGTCGATTGTCTTTGCACTGGGACTTAGATGATGTTAAGAGCTCTTCCAACAAGGAACAAGGAGGATTAAGACCAGAAATTATTTAGGAAGCAATTGATACGGTCCACACTATTAAACATCGATTGAAAATAGCTCAAGATTTACAAAAAAGTCACGCCGATCGTCGAAGGAAGAATCTGGAGTTTGAAGTAGGGGATAAAGTTTTTCTCTGTGTTTTTTCACATAAAGGAATTAAAAGAATTGGAAAGGAAGGAAAATTGGCCCCACGTTTTACGGGACCCTTTGAAATTGTGGAAAGAGTCAGAACCGTGGCCTATAGGTTGGCGCTTCTATCCAACCTCATTAGTATACACGATGTGTTCCATGTATCTCAACTACGAAAATATTATCCAGGTCCATCTCATGTGTAGCAGCACGACCATATACCTCTGGGAAGAAATCTTTCATATGAAGAACAACCTATCCGCATCCTGGACCAACAAGTTTGAGAGCTGCGAAATCGAAAGATTCCCCAAGTCAAAGTCCTATGGAGAAACCAATCGGTGGAAGAAGCCACATGGGAGCGTGAAGACGAAATGTGCAGTTGTTATCCACATCTATTTTTGTAACAGGTGAGAATCTGGGGGCCAGATTCTTTTTTTAGGAGGTGTATATGTAACACCCCGAAATTTTAACAGTATTATAATACTATTTTCAGATGACTATTAACCGTAAATTTAAATTTATATTAGATGATATCTTTTACTTGAGTTTATATTGAGTAATATTTTTAATCTTATAGTTTAAATTTTATTTTGTGTAGATTATATTTATAAAGAGGGGGTTTTGACCTACCTCACAATCATATTAATATACTTATGTGAATAATTTTTCACAAATATATACTTATATATATGTATATGCACATGTGAGTGTGTGTGTGTGCTTAGGGGACAATTGTTATCTTGTAAGATAACAAAATGTATGATTGTCTATAATACACACACACACACACACACATATACATATGCATTTGAAATAAATATAGAAGCTATCATTACACTACTCTTATATACCTAGACCTAGCCATAATGAGATTGATTCATAATTAGCCTAAAATATAGAGTAGCTCATGGATACACACCATCTCTCAACTTTTTCTTCACTCAACCGTCCCCCCTCTCTAACTCCCTCATTTTGTTATTTTGTGGTGTACAAGTTATCTTCTAACTTCACACATACTTATTTCTCTTCTCCCCGGTTACCATTCAAGAATACTCATGATTCACTAACAGACAAACCTAAACAATCAATCCCTTTCCCTTTCCCTTTCCCTTGAAATCATCATGAACATAAAATCCTACAAGCTAGCAATACTCTCTATCTTCATTCCAAACCTTGAATTAGACTATGTAAGAAGAAATAGTCATTCTCTCCCCCAACTCCCTAACCTCATGGCCAAGACCACACTTCTCATCAAAATTTTAATTTTGTTATCTCTTAACACAATCTATAATTCTTCCATTCCCTAAACCAAGAATTTACTTGAAGATTGAAGGAGAACTTAGAGAAGAAATTTCAAGACTACTTGGTAGGTTATATTTTCATTTTTCTACTAATATACTTTTGATAGCTATTATTAAGCATAGAAAGATTATGTATTATATTATAACTTTGTTATAATTCTTCTTTCTTTTTTATTTTTATTTTCTCTCTTTGCCATGATCGAATCCCGTGGCTCAATTTAAGAGGTCTAATTTTCGTATTATAGGAGGCGAGAATCGGATCGATCAAGACTTGTGAATAACAAGACTCTTAGCTAAGGTGATGAATTTTGACCTAAAACTTAGATTTAAGGCAAAATTTCTGTAATTATCATGCTATCTATGATTCTATGAGTTATGGGGTACTTATTTATCTTGTGTTCATTAATTTTCGAGAATTTCAATCTTTCTCTTGTGATAACTTGATTTTTTTATGTGCTTGATATCTCTTAGTTGAATATTTAAAATCATGTCTAGGATGTGCATATCATGTTTGTCCGTGCTATTTTAAGTTATATGATGATTTAAAAGCTATGTCATAATTTAAATCTTTTGGCATGTTTATTTAAGGGATAACATTATGAGTCATACTTGTTTCTATGCGCTATTGAGAAAGTTAGACTATGATTTACATATGATATTTTGAAAATATATTTTATTATGTTTGGAAATATTGATGAGATAGCTTCTTGAAATTTCAAGAAAATCCCTAGTATACATACTCCAAAAATTTCGGCCCTTTGGCTTACTAATACTATTAATAACAATATTATTTTCAAAACAAACTAATTTTTTTTTTTGGATGTGATAAACATGATCTTTATTATCTCATGAAAATTTTATTTGAAAATAAATTTTATTCGTTTTTCCTTAACTTGGCCATTTTCGGCCTTATGCAAAGAAAAAAAAAAAAAGAAATAAAATTATTTGTTTCCTTTACCTTGGCCACCTCTCGACCTTGAAGAAAGATAAACTAAAAATAATATTTTTTTTCTTCTTTTCTTTCCACTTTGTCACTCTCGGTCTACTCTTAAAAAAAATTAATAATAATAAAATACAAATATATATATATATTCTATTTATATGTAAATAACTAGATAAATAAATATTTACGATAAAAATAATAGTGCCAAAATATCTATCAAGAATTCTTGGAAAATTTTCGGGCCTTCCATATGTGGGTGTGTGAATTCTTAAAGTATGTTAAAGTTTGAGCTAAATTCACGATCTATGTTTCTTGAACTCTTAACAAACACTTCGAACTCGTTTGCATGGACTTGACATTATGACAATTAGATTGGACTCTTCCCTCGACGCGATATTTTGACATACTACAATCTTTGATAGTCCAACACTCGAATTATTAGTTGATTATAAGAACTGAACCATGATTTATTACCCAATGAGGACACACTTGGAAAGTTTGGGCCGGGGGCTATATTGGAAAGACGACTGGGTAGTATCGGACCGACGATGGCTGGTCTCCTGATAAGTACCCACTAAAATCCATGCCCAAAGTTTGTCGGAGGTAGTCGAGCTCTTGGGATAGATTTGGCACGTCCCGGCCGTACCTATTTGATTTGTATTCTGACCAAGTGGCCACATGGGAGGAAATGGAGGGATAAGGATATGATTAGATTGAAAAGAAAAGTCATAAGATCAGAGATCCTAACCCTTCTTTGAGCTGCTACTCGATATGGTAGCATTATAATTTGCCCACCTATGTTGCCAAGATTTTCTTTTGCTACTTATGTAATGCTTTGAACTATGTATTTAAAGGCTAAGTATAAAGTAATAATTATTATTTAGAATGGTTTGTGTTATATAGTTTGTTCATGGCATGGTACTCGATATGGTGTTAGATAATGCATCGTAAGTTTGTTTTGGGATTGATTGTGTAATAGAATATGTTGTGATCTTATATTGGAATCTTTTAGATTTTGACGTGATATTTATTAGAACTTGCGGGCTTGCAATGTCATTTTGGACCATTCTCGTCTTTTCTCTACACTTCCTTATCGATATCTCGCAAATAAGTCTTATTTTATCGAGTTACGTCTCGGCTTGTACTTATGTACTTAGTTGGGGCATTACAATTCGATTCCCTTATTCCTCAAATAAACTACTTCTCTCCCATCTACGAAATCCCCTTCTTTCGCGTGCAATTCAGTCAGTTTAATTGTGGGGGAATCACTTTAGACTTTGCTGTGTCTCACATTGTCGTTGAGGGGTAGAGTGCCCCTCATTTCATCTACTAGTGGACTACTATTGCGCGCGAACAACAATTAAATACTGAACCTTTTCTTGATAGGGAGCTGCTCCAGGTAAGAACTGATACCTTATGAGAACCTTATGAGAACCATGTTTCTATCATGTGCAGTTCGATCCTCAGCCACTTTTGATAGGGGAGTTGAGCAATGAAAATGAGAGAAAAATGGAAACTATAATGGCCATGTTGAATTTGCTCAAAATCCAATTCTAAATGCTCAAGAATGAAGCTAACAGAACGTGGCCTTCTCATGTCAGCCACGGGTATAGTTGGAAATAAGCTTTAAATTTTTTATGAGATACATTTAATTTTTATGTTATATAAAGAGGGCATAATTTATTAATCCTTGGCACATGAAGACTAGAGTTGTGAGTTTTGACTTTCCACTTCATACCCCCAAAAAAATCATGCATTTGGTAGTATAGCGGTAGCAATTTCCAACACGACATAATAACTCGACATGAATTCAGCATGAAAAAATAAATTGGGTCGCCCATTTTGGGTTTGGATCCAATAGCAATTTCCAACACGACAAAATAAATAAACATGAATTCAGCATGAAAAAATAAATTGGGTTGCCCATTTTCGGTTTGGATCCAATAAAGTCAACACGAATAGTAACTCGAAAAAAAGGAGTTGGATTCGATTGGGTTCATGCTGGGTTGAGGTGGGGGTATAAGATATATTTCGTCAATCATAACCCTACCCAACCCAATGATAAGCTGAAAGCGTCTAAACTTAACCTAATCTAATAAAAATCGAGTCGAGTTCGAGTCGAACTGATTTTTGTAATAATTATTTTTTTTTAATTGAAGGAATTAAGGAGAACCTCCAACCTATAGATTAAAATGAAAAGATTAGCACTAGGATTTTCTTTTGTAATTATTTGTTATGATTAGCAATAGAATTATTTTGTAAATGAAAAAAAATATATGTTCCTTACTTTCTATAATTTATAGTACATCATTACAATTATTTTAAAATTAGTAAGACTTATTTTGTGCGTATTTTGCATGAGAATAGTGTCTTTCATCACAAATGAACAAGTCAGTATAAAGTACAAATAAAATTGTTTTCGTAACTGTAATACCCCAAATTTCCCCTAATTTAATTCTGAACATCCATTTTTTCGAATAGTAAATCAATTTCATTATCGCGAGAATTATATTATTATTTGAATTCGTTTCTCGCATTCGAAAATTATCTTCGCATTTGAGCCCAACTTCTTGCAATTTTTCGGCTCATTGAGCTTAATTTAAGCCCAAGATCATGGCCTAACTATAAGCCCAATTGCAACCCATTTCTTGATCCATTAATTAAAAAAAAGAAAAGAAAAAAAAGAAGAAGATCAAATCAGATTTTGCAGATATGGCTGCCGGATTTGTCCCAAGAAATTTGGGATTTGGTTTCCAATTGTTTATGCCAAAACTTTATCTACCAAGTATTGTTATTTTCCTTGCCTATAAATAAGGAGATTGGAGGCATTGAAGCTTCCATTTTATTCATTTTCAGCAACAATTTCAGCTTCATTTCCTCTCTTTTTCTCTCCTTCTTCACAGCAACAACAGCCTCAGTTTTTTCTCTTTTTCTTCATCAAAACACAGCCCTCACCGCACAACCACACTCATATATATTCTTAAACTAATCAACAAGAAACCAAGGGGAAATAGTGGGTGTTCTCACTCTCAAGATTTGGTAAGCATGAATATTAATATGATAAGTGTTTGAGTTTGGTTTGTAAGGAGTTTAACATGTTGTTATCTCCATTTTAGGTGTTTGAAACAAGCATTGGAAAGCTTAGATCACCTTTGATAAGTGTAGCAAGAACAAGTTAGACTTATAGCTCATCTCTTCCTCCTAAGCATGCTCTATGATCGTCATGTTGCTATTATTTTTGTAGCTTGAATGAGCCATATGTGTTTTAAATTTTGGTTGATCATGTTCATTTTTGCTTCTAGTGGCTCATATCCTCCTTGTTATTTGTTAAAATGATGATTATCTTGTGAACCACGACTTGACCATATTCGGATCTTGGACTATGAGGTTTGTGACAGAAAATGAAAAGAGACGGGAGATATGGACTGATTATAAGACTTGAATACTTAGAAATATAAGAAAACGAAAAAAAATATGATTTTATAATTTGATTACGATTTCTTTATATAAAAATCCTAAACCAAAGTTAAAACCATGATTTATAAATGGTATCACACCTAAGAACATCTCAAAATATGTATTTGGAACAAAAAATAGAAGATTTGAAATGAAAATGAAAGAAAGAGAGGTAATAAATAAATTGATTTTAGCTACTTTATTTAATTTTTAAAAATGGCTAGGCTTGGAATTTAATATAACTCGCTTTACAAAAGTTGTAGGGAAAAATCCGAAGATTTTCCAGAAAAAAAAAATTACTGCACACGGTACTGTTTACGGCACGATCGCACGTGAATAGTACCGCATTCGCGCCCAAACCAGAAAATTTGAGCCGTTCGGCACGAGCGCGCCAGTTTTCGAGCGCGGACGCGCCCAGGGCAGTGTCCAAATTTTGAAATTTGCTTTCTTTTGTCACTATTAAATCTATTTCCTAACTCTTTTTGTAACGCCCCGGGTCCTAGTGCACTT
>JACFYI010003670.1:53523-105130 GCA_014898755.1 Handroanthus guayacan
AGACACACGCACATGAAAGACATTAGAGTCATGATCCCCTCACACCTCATTCTCTTAAGTCACTTACATACGTACACGCGCACACCATCAGCCTCCCTATATACATACATTTACCTATATACAAGTCAAGATGAAAATCTTTTCATCCTTATCAAAAAAAGATACTCTCTTTCAACCTATGCATACGCAAATATTATATATCCTTGGTTTTCTATATAAAGCCTCCCCTCTTTTGCCAAATCTTCACCCCAAATCAATATATATATATATATATATAAATCTTTCAGCTATTCTTGGGTAAGCTTCGGTACTTGGCCAAGAATTTATGTTTTGTTCTCAAAAAAAAAAAAAAAAAAAAAAAAAAACCAACGATACCCATTCGAATAAACAACTGCCCAAATAGCTAGGGAGCTTCACTGTCACTAAAGCCGAAAGAATCACATTTGAAAAGGAGCTGATTATGCATGCGAGGCCATTATTATTCTTATTTAGGATAGTTAACGACGGAAGCACAGCTGATTTTCGATCCCTCGAGTGTGAAGTAAAGTTTGGCACAAGAGGTGGAAAGAATTCAAGCTTGAACTCCTCAAATTAATAAGGTAAGTAATTCATAGGAATTATGATCTTGGTAAACTACCAAGAAATGTTGAATTAGGTAAAAATTCTTCAAAAAATATAAGTTTTACAATTTTTGAAAATTTACGGAATTTTTATTATTCTAAATAAAAATCTAGAATTTCAAAATAAATAACAATAACATACGATTTTTTATGAAACTTAGGAGTTTCGACTTTGCAAGAGAAGTTTTGAAAAATATCTTGGTTAGAACAATGAAAGCCTTCGGATGGGGAAGCAGAAAATTTATTTAATTTCCAAATCTTAAATTTTGGGTTCACAATGAAATCTTAATTTCCAAATCTCAATTTCCAAGTACAACTTAAGTATTCATTAGATTTCTTCCAATTATATTGCTTTCATGATCCGTTTGGATAAAAATTTTGGACTTGGGAATTCTTGAATATTTTGTGTAACCACATTGAAAGAAAGTTTTTGAATTCTTATGTCATGACTTAATTTCTTGAGCATACATTTACGTGTAACCCTTGAGGACGCTTTTGGGAAGTTTTAATCAGAGCCCTAATGATAAGGCATATCGGAACGCTGTTGGACCGTCGATAGTTAGCGTGCCACTTCTGTATTTGTATTTGTATCTGTATATTATCCAACCAAATTGGCCATTTGGTTTGGACTGGAGAGATAAGGGTTTGTATTTGTATATGTATAAAGGGTTGTAAGGGTGGAGATTGAGATTTTAATTCATGACATAATATAAATGTGTGCGTATATATATATACATGTATATGATTTCCAAGAAAAATCAATTTATTTTTCCTACCCGATGAAAACAAGAAGACTTTGGATAAGTTATGATTTCCAAGAAAATTAAAATTTTTTTATCAAATGGACACAAGAAATCTTGGGTAAGTTTCATCTAAGATTATTAATTTTTTAGAATTATTAACTAAGTTAGTGGACTTATCCTTTATTTACCAATGTGCAGATTTATCTATTTAGGTGACTTTGAAGATCTTAGCTCTATATGTCACTCTTGAGAAAGAATTCTATGGAATTGAAGGCTTGGGATTATGCTTCTAGAGTATGAAGATGCACTAAGCTATATTTGTTTTGTGTGTGTGTGTATGTCATGTTGAGTATTTCATGGAAACATTGTGCTATATAAGAATACTAGCATATTACTATTCGTCATGTACAACGGGATCATTGGAAATTATTAACCTTATTATAGCATACTTGTATGAACAAGTTCATGTCTTCTTTGATAAAAAAACGTTAATTGATGGAAACACGGAAAACAGCCACCCTCAGCATCACCTTGGCAGTGACCAGCTTTTAGGGAAATATATGATGTTTATTTTCTGTCGGCATGTCTTAATTATAAGATTAATAGAGGCACAATGTATTAACAAAATAATTGAACACTCTTGCTCCACTCACAGCTGAAACTTTCTAAATAAGACGTGTTAATATATATATATATATATGGCAACACACTCTAGAATATATACTCATTAAAGGTTTTCAGAGATTACAACAATTAAGTTTTAATTGAAAATACATCAAGATTTTATGAGTACAGCCTTGCAAGGCTTTTAACATAAAGTGTTACATGCACTTTGAAAATAAATTTTCAATTGCTTAGAATTTTGACATAATAATTTCTTGAAAATTTTATATGATTCATCTTTTTGCATTCAAAATGTAATCACCATCACAAAAATGCACGTGTCTAAGAGCGGGCTGTTACACTAACACTTAAGATAATCTCCAAAATTTCTTTAGTTATGAAGAGAGCTTTTTGTGTATGACCCTTCAAGTTCACCAATTAAATCGGCATGCGCTCCCAATCCTTTGCAATTTAATTAGCAAACATTAAATATTTAGACTAATTAAATTCTTTTAATTAATCACTCTTGAATTAATCTCTATTATTCACCAAGGTACCCAATCTCCATGATCAATGTTCTAGCTTCAAAACATGGAGCCCAACAATTGGATAAATTAATTTAGTGTAAACCCAGCCACTTACGAGTACTATGTAACTACAATTCTTCTATTTTCTATCTCCATATAGTGGTTCAGGGTTAAGATATTTATTGGCTCTCTGACAACCTTAATAGCTATGATTATATTATTAATGATCAGTCCAAATTGATCTCATCTTTGAAAACACCTCTCTGAAGCACCCTTCCAAATTATCACTTCACTTTGCACAAAGACTTTTTTAATCGAGCACTATAGAAAGCATAAGAGATAAATTCATATTATTAGAGAAGGAAATAGATCCTTTGTTGGGACTCACATACCACCATGTCATAAGTTGAGTAAGCCTAATAAACTCCTCATGTGACTTATAATAAAGTCGAGCCATTTATCAAAGTTTAAGAACTTATACAGAGGGTAACTTTGGAATCTCAAGTTGAAGGGCTAGTCATATACATTATCATAAATTAGAAAAAATTCAGTTGTGTACGAGCTACTATGGCTATCTTATGGATTTATTTGATGGAGTCTTTAGTGAATTTATTTTCTAACAAGCATCTATCAACGTGCACCCATGTCAATGCATTATTTGCCTACGAAACCAGGCGAATCCCAACTCTTTGAATTATGCATCATTAGAGCAAGTCTATTTGAATCTAGGATACCTTCGTATCGTAGATTCTATGACGTGAAATATTTTAAGATTACAATCATGGAGACTTGTTTCATAATTACCATCACATGTATGACCAAGACCAACAGTCTAATGTGATATGAGGACTTTATTCGGATGCATTTACAAAAGCATATAGTATGTATAAGATAAAGATGGTCATTTATTTATATTGGTAAAATAAAATTGTATTATCAAGAGCAGTTTGTACAAGTCAAATATAATTTTCTTCAAGATTGCAAGGCAATACCCCAACAATATAACTTTCAATTTACTCATGTTAGAGTTCATGACAAATTGCACAAACAAGCTTGGAAGTGATTGAAAGATCAAATCTATATAAACGTCATTGTCATAACCATATCAAGATTAGCGAATTTCTTAATGAGCCAGATCATCTTGTGCCCGCGTTCATAAACATTTGATCTTTCAATCTTTTTATCTCGAAAAAAGCTCTTTTGAGGCTACAAATCTTTCATGCCTTGTTTGAATTGCTTACAACTCTTTTAAATACATGTGATTCTTTAAAGTATGTTTCATATGCTCATGAGATTTTTCTAGAGTTGATTGTGATGGCCACCATCATGAGACAATAAGTTTGAAGGTCATCTCGACCCACCTTGTGAATATTTCATGCATTTCAGCATCCTTCAGGAAACACGTTAAATAGGCTTTGAGTAAACACATAGGTCATGTTCTTAGAGTTAAGAACAATTTTTCAAATTTGAAAACTCCTTTTCAAATTATCGCACTACTTTGCGCAATTATTTTTATTGGTACCATCCATCATAAAAAACATAGAAGATCATCTTATTCATCAAGATGAGCAATGAAATCTTTTTTAGTTCTCATTTGACCTCTAAACACTGAAACTTATATCGCACACCTTGGGTAACTCGCTAAAGGCCGACACACGTTTCAACAATATAAGTATTGATGCACAAGGCCACCATGAAACCTCAAGTTTAAAGATTAATTATATGCACTACCATGGGGTAGAGAATATTCATTATCAATAAGTTACTAGGGCTACTTTTTGGATTTCTCGATCTGGAGTTTTCAGTAAATTCGTTCCCTAACAAGCACAAGCACCCACTAATGTGCATCATAGTCATGACATCGGCAATAGGAAAATGTATCCTTTAACTATTTAGATCGTGCATCATTAGTGCAAGTCTTTCCAATATTTTGATCCCCTTATCTAAAAAAGTCTATAACTTGAAATAACTTTAAGATCATGATCATAGAAATATATCTCATGATAAGCCAATCGTTGGTGCATGCCATGGCCTACAGTCTTGCATGATTTTATGGGCTTCAACCAAATGCATTGTTAAATAACAAAATAGGTGCATAAGACAAAAATGGCCAACAAAACAAGTATAATGATTGAATCGAATTTGTTTATGAAAGAGTAATAAGTTTAGCCAAATCAATTAGTTTCACTACTCTAACAATTTCTTATTTTTCCTAAAGGAAATGGCCTATTGCCTTTAGGCTAATCTCCTCAAGATGCCTATTAGAGACCTTTAGTACTAGAAGTCTAGTCAGTGGATCTACTACATGCTTTTCTGAAGCAACTCTTTTCACTTTAATGTCACCTCTATCAATAATTTCATAGAACAAATGATAACGCATCAATATGTGCTTGGATCTTGATGAGATCTTGACCCGTTTGCTTGAGCTAGAGCTCTATTATTGTCACAATAGATGACAACAAGATCAACAACACTAGGCATAATATCAAATCTTGAATGATGTTTTTTATCCAAAAACCTTCCTTTGCAGCATCTGATGTATTATTTATTCTGTTTGGCAGAATTGGCTGTGGTGGTTTGTTTGGAATTTCTCCAACTCCTTAATTCTTCTCAAGCATTAAAGGATTGTTTTTATAGCTTTCTAGTGACCTTTATTGGGGTCGAGTTGCTAGTGACTCACAATGCCAAAGGCATATGCTACGTTTGGCTCCAAGCCTTCAATTATAAATCCATTTGCTACCAATGGGTGCTATCCTCTTCAAAGGATCTACCAAAATCCATATTTTATTAGAGTACATAGAGTCCATTTCAGATTTTATAGCTTATAGCCAATGTTCCAAGTTCGTGCCCGACATGGCATCCTTATAAGTACTTGTGTCACTATCCGTTTAACTGATTTTGTGAAAGAACTTAACTCGGTCAGACCTCCTAAAAACTTGTGTATCAGTTAGTTTATTTGCTTTTATTACTTATGGGTTTTTTTGATCGTCTTTAACTTTATCAAGTTCAACGATAATGTCTTTTCTATCTTACTGAAATACTTTTTCCGAAAGGTGGTATTTCTTGAAACAAATACCTTTTGTTTGGAAGGATCATAGTAATAACCACCGATTCCCTTGAGTAACCTATAAATTTGGATAAGGCAGATCTTGCATCTGACTTATCTTCCACTTTTCTTCAAATTTCATGTTCTCTCATGACTCTCGGGAAATCTTATTTCCTAGAGAAAATTAAGGACTTAAGGCATTATTTAGGGGCCCACGAGATATAGCCATCACAATTAATCCCCAGGCAGGTAGACACTTTACCAATTGCATCTTTTATGCAACTCCTAATTTTCTTTTGCTAAATTTTTCATATAGACCCACAAAATGTAATTACTTATATTATTCCATGGTAAGTTAAACCCAACAACCCTTTTTAAAAATAATTTAATCATGGACATGCCACAAGATGTAGCCAATGCCACAATTAAAATATTTCAAAATGCATCATATGTTAAAAGTAATGATTATAACTTTTCAAGAAGGCATATCCCATGAAACATAGCTAATATATCAACCGGATAACATCTTATGTCACTCACCTATTGGTAGAAGGCATGGACGATTAAACCTAGTTGAATATTGCCCATATTATCTTAATATTTATTGACTTAAACTTTCTAAGCGAGGGATTTGAATTTGCAAGACCTTATCAAGTTAATTATCTTATTTAAGGTTTTTTACCCTAAACATGCATCACCAATCATAATAGGATAAAAACCTTTAGCTCCAAGTTCTTCTTGTAATTGGCCATCAAAGACAAGAATAAAACCTCACCAACCTAAATAGCCACCTCTCATTACATTTTAAAAATAAGAAACATTAAGGCTAGCTCAAGGCGAGGTACAATAGGAGGGAGATAGAAATACAAACCGAGAATAATGGAGGAAAAATAAGATATGCAAGCTTTATTTAAATTACAAACTCATTCAATCAAATTGAATAAAATAAATCAAATACTAATGCTCATGATTGTTTGATCCATTCATCCATAACTACATTCATCATGTAAATGCATGAAAAGTAAATTAACCATGTAAATAATTAATAAGTGCTTATCACATAAACACTCAATTGCCAAAGCATTTGACACATGCATTCCATACATTGTCAAATATTTCATATATTTGATACATGCATGTTTGGATTTTGGTTTTGGAATCCAAATCTTCTAAACACTAAAAAACATATTGGAAGAGTTGGGTAACAATTGTACACAAAAAATAATGCAAAAAATTGTTGAATTGGAGAATTTCGGAGTGCCCCTGCATCCACAAACTAGCACAGACACGCACATAGTAGATAGCTCTGCGCACCTTGCATGCTTTGGGCACTTTGGCTCTGTTCAAACTTAGATTCAACCTCTATTTCGACCTACATCATCCTAAAATGATGAAGAACAAATCCAACACTTTTAAGTTTCAAAATTGAAGCGAACATCAATATCAAAATATGTAACAATAAACTAAAAATTAGGTAGGAGACCATTGACGGCCCGATGCCGCCCAACTTCCCTTTCCCAAGATGTCCGGGGCCCAATAATCAATATCATTCCAGTTTCATATCAAAAGAAAACGATCAATCGATAGGCAATAATCGCGGGATGAATTCATCAATATTTACCTAATATCTTCTTTAAAGATTTTCTCTAAATTCTTCAAGATCTCTCCTTCTTCCTTCCTCTCTTGATTCTAAAATTGGATTTATAAGAGACTTAGAAAGATTTCTTGACTAGTCTCTGGTTTAAAAAGTAGAGTATAAAATCTTGTGTATGTGTTGTATGTGTGTGTTTGTGTGTGATGAGAAAAATGTGTAGGGTGCTTGGCTATTTATAGTTGTAGTCTAAGGGTTTATTTGCAAAGAAAATTAATCTTAGGGGACTAATTTAATTATAGGGAAGGTGAGATGTACATGTAGATTTTAAGTGACCAAGTAGGATATCCTCCACTTGTAAAAGGTGTGATATGAATGGTAGATGAAGTGCCATGGATGATGATGAATTGGAAACCTAGAGATTTGGATAAAGTGGCATAGGATCAAGTAGGATTTTGAATGGCCAAATTGGATTTTTTTTCCAAGTGTATAAGATGTGACATGAACGGTAAGATGTTTGCCAACTAATATGTTGAGTTATATAGTCTCAAAATATAGGGTTAAGTGGGGAAATGTCATCCAATGATAATTTTCCAAAGCAAGTTACAAATGGATAAATAGGAAAATGCCATTTTCCATCATGTGTGAAAAATTTAGTTTGTACCATGTGTATGAGTGTGTTGGCCAAATTTTGACCTCAAAAAAATTTTAAATTTTCTTAAAGGATTTACAAAGAAATTTAAGGTATAAAAATATTAGAAAATTTTATAATTTAAGGAGAAATAAAGAATTTTATGTAATAAATTTTGTAGACGAGTATAACATTTTAAAATGATAAAAAAATATTTTAAAAAAATATGAATATTTTATAAGAAAAGATTTTTAAAGGGAAATAAAATATTATTTTATTTTATTTATATATATAAATATATTTTGCAGTTGAAGGAAATTTTAAGGGTATTACACTCTCCCCTCCTTAAAAGAATCTGGTCCCCAAATTCTATTTTAACATAAATGGATTAAACCAACTTCGTAAGTCCTATGATGTATATATATCTATAACTCTAACCTGTTAGGTAAAAAGATCAGGGTATTTCTTGCGCATTTCATCTTCGTGTTCCCATGCATGTGACTTCCTCAACCTTCTGATTTCTCCAAAGGACTTTAACTTGAGAAATTTTTTTATTTTTGAGTTCCCGAACCTGATAATCAAGAATTTGTACTGGTTGCTCGATGTAGGAAAGATCACTTTGAATAGGCAAGTCATAGTAATTGACAACATGGGATGGATCAGGGTGATATTTTCGTAATTGGGAGACATGAAATATGTTATGTATTCCAGGAAGGTTAGACGGAAGATCCAATTTATATGCAACAGGGCCCACTCATTCCAAGATTTCAAATGGTCCTGCAAATCGAGTAGTTAATTTTTCACTTTTCCCCATTCTTTTGATTCCTTTTTGTGGTGTGATTTTCAGGAACACTTGATCCCCTACTGCAAACTCCAGATCTTTTTGTCGCTTATTAGCGTAACTTTTTTTACGATCTTGAGCTGCTTTCATATTTTGTTTAATAATACGCACCTTTTCAATTGTATCTTGTATAAGTTCTGGTTTTAAACTTCCTTGCTTATCTGCAACAGTAGTTTTTTGTTTCATCTAGATCCCAGTGAAGCGGAGATCGACATTTTCTACCGTAAAATGCCTCATAAGGTACCATTTGAATGGAAGCTTGATAGCTATTATTGTATGCAAATTCTATCAAAGGTAAGTGCTTATCCCAATTTCCTTGAAAATTCAAAAAATAGGTACGTAACATGTCTTCCAATGTTTGAATTATTTTTTTATCTGACCATCGGTTTGGGAATAAGCTCCAGTGCTAAATTGTAACTTGGTCCCTAAGTGTTCCTGTAAACTTTTCCAAAGTCATGAAGTAAACTTTGGATCTCGATCAGACACAATGCTATGTGGGATTCCATGTAATCTGACAATTTCCTTGATATAAATTTCTGCTAGTTTCTCCACGTTATACTGTGTTCAGACTGGTAGGAAGTGAGCTGACTTGGTGAGTCGATTTACTACAATCCAAATACTATCATAACCTCTAACCATTGGTAGCCGTACTACAAAATCCATTATGATTTGATCCCATTTCCAACTTGGGATTGGAAGTGATTGCAATAATCCCGCAGGTCTTTGATGTTCAGCTTTTACCAGCTGACAGGTAAGACATTTCTGCACGTATTTTGCCATATCACGTTTCATTCCTTTCCACCAAAACTTTTGTTTTAAGTAACGATACATTTTATTCCTCCCGGATGCATTCCATACTTTGTATTATGGGCTTCAGATAGCACTTTTTCCCGAAGTTCTTTGGGAATATATATCCGTCCTTTAAATCTTACCATTCCATTTCCATCAATCTGAAAATCAACATTTCCTACAAGATCTAATTTTTGCTTTTGAATCCATTCATCATTTTCTGGGACCTTTTGGATAGCATCATATAATTCCGAGTGTATGATTATTCCAGCTATCCTTGCTTTTCGGCTTAAAGCGCTAGCCACACGGTTGGCTTTCCCAGGGTGGTATATGACTGTAAAATCATAATCTTCGAGAAATTCCAGCCACTTTCGTTGCCTCAAATTTAAGTTTTTCTGACTGAAAATGTATTTGAGACTCTTTTGGTCAGTGTAGATTTCTACTTTAGCCCTATATAAGTAATGTCGCCATTTTGCTGGGGCAAATACCACAGCCGCCAATTCTAGATCATGAGTTGGGTAGTTTTGCTCATGTGACTTGAGTTTTCTTGAGGCATACGTGATTACTCGCCCCTTTTGCATTAGCACACACCCTAACCCTTCTCTAAATGCATCTGTATACACAGAAAATTCTCCTGAATCATCAAGTAATGTTAGAATGGGTGTAGAGGTCAATCTTTTCTTGAGTTCTGTGAAACTTTGTTCACATTGTTCATCCCATTCAAAACGTTGATCCTTCTGGGTTAATTTTGTAAGAGGTCCTGCTATCTTGGAAAAGTTCTGAATAAATTTTTGGTAATATCCAGCCAATCCTAGAAAGCTGCACACTTCAGTAACATTCTCAGGTCTTTTCCAATTGGCGACTGCTTCGACTTTTTCGGGATCAACTTCAAGACCATTTTGTGAAACTATATGACCCAGAAAAGTGACAAGTCAAAATTCACACTTACTGAATTTGGCATATAATTGGTGATTTTTGAGAGTTTGTAGTACTATCCTCAGGTGTTTTTCATGTTCTTCTTCTGTTTTAGAATATACTAGAATATCATCGATAAAGATCACCACAAAACAATCCAAATATAGCCGAATATTCGATGCATTAGATCCATGAATGTTGCAGGTCCATTTTTTAATCCAAAGTGCATAACTACAAACTCAAAATGCCTGTAACAAGAATTGAATGCGATTTTAGGAATATTGGCTTCCCATATTTTCAACTGATAATATCCCTATCGTAAATCCAACTTAGAATATACTGTTGATCCTTGTAGATGATCAAACAACTCTTCAATATGTGGTAAGGGATATTTATTCTTAATTGTCAACTTATTCAATTCTCGTTAATCAATGCACATTCTCAATGTTCCATCTTTCTTCTTAACAAATAATACTGGTGCACCCCAAGGTGAAATGCTGGGCCGTATAAATTCTTTCTTTAATAACTCTTGTAATTGTTCCTTCAATTCTTTCAGTTCTGCTGGAACCATTCTATAAGGAGTTTTTGAGAAGGGCTTGGCTTCTGGATATGTTTCAACACAAATTCTATTTCCGGATTTGGAGGAAGTGAGTTTAATTCTTCGAGAAACACCTCAGAAAATTCATTAACCACCTTCAAATCTTCTAATTTTAACTTATCTTGGGGCTTATTTATCAAATAAGTCAAGAATCCTTGTCCTCCTTTTCTCAATACTTTCTTAACTCTGGTTGATGAAATAATAGCTTATCTTAAATTTTTCTTATCTTTATTTTTCACTGCATTTCCCAATCTAATGATTTTGGCAAAACAGTCAACTACTGCTTGATGCCGATATAAACAATCCGTTCCTAAGATGAGATCATATTCCTAGATTGGCAAGTCTATAAGATCGGCAAGATACTCCTTATTTTCTATGGTCACAGGGCAATTTCTATATTTAACGTAAATAGCTACATGTCCCCATTGGTGAATACACTTCATAAGGGGTATCTAAAGTTTTAGACTTTAATCTCATCTTAGAAGCACAAGCAGTAGATATAAATGAATGAGTAGCGCTAGGATCAAACAAAACTTTGCAGACAAAGTTATGAACTAAAGCTTTACCTTAAACAACATCAGTAGCTTCCGGATTGTCCATACCAGTTAGGGCGTAGGCTCTAGCTTTCGCAGGGGGTCTTTTACTTTGATTGAATTGCTGCTACTTTGGTGTCTCAGGATTTGCATTACGATTTTTGGGACAATTTCTGATTGTGTGCTGGGAATCCCCACAAATTAAATATTTTTCTTGTTTCTTCCAGCACTGCTCTTCTGTATGCGAAAGTCGTCCACAATAATCGTACCTTTTTCTCGCAGTGGTTGGTGTAATGTTTGGAGCTTTGCCCTTATTCAAATTTGGAGAGCTAGAGTTTTCAGGAACATTCGTTATCCTTCCATCTTGAAAGGATTTTCTAAAATTCATTTGTCCTTTTTCTTTTCTCCATTTATCATCTAGTTTTCAAAGTTTCCGAAATTCGTCTTCAATTTCCATTGCTTTCTCAATGGCTCGACTGTATTTTGGAAGATCACAGGAGGTTAGAGCTCGACAGAGTTCTGGCTTTAGTCATTCCACAAATTTTCTTATTCTTCGTCGCTCATCAGCGAGAACATGAGGATCGTATTGAATGAGCTTGTTATATTCCGCTTCATAATCTACTATAGTCATAGGTCCTTGAATTAAATTCATAAATTCCCTTTCCCTTGTATCTCAGACCACTTGCAGAATGAACTTTCGTAGAAATTCTGTTTTGAAAGCTTCCCATGTCCAATTTATCCCTTTCTCATTCCATTCCCACTCAATTATTCTCCATCAATATCCACCTGCGTCTTCTAGTAGAACTGTAGAGTATTTTACTTGTTGATGTTTCAAGTAGTTAAGAACTCGGAATATCTTTTCAATTTCCTGAATTCAAGATTCTGCTTTGCGGTCATCTGACTCCCCTTTAAATCTGGGTGGATTAAAGCTGAGAAATCTAATTAAAGTCTTGTCTTCCATTTCATGAATCTCATCCCTTCGATTTTCAGTATTTTACCGATGTTGACAAAATTCCATGAATTGCTGCCACATATTGATCATATGTTCAGTAGCTGGCATATTTGGTGGAGTTGGTTCTGGTGGCACATTTTGTGGTATCTCATTGTTTTCATTGGTTAGATTGTTGGATCTACCAGGATCTTCCCGTCGAGGACGTTCTTGTTTTCACGATTAACTATTCTGGGACTAATTCCTTTTTGGGGCCATATCACTCTGAAGCCATAGTTATTCAAAACATATTATTCTATTACATAGAAGGTTATGAGTACATAAGTTGTTCGTAACATAGTAAGATTAGATATTAACGATATATGTTTAGTGATACAAAAAGAGGTTAGTTACATTACATTAGTATTCTCTGGTCTATTTCTACCCATTTTACATATGCCGTATCCCTATGTATAGTCTTACTAATATGTTCTAACTTAGTTTGGTATGGCATCCGGATCTTTTTCAGGCTCTTCTTCCTCGCTTCTACTACGGGAGCCGCTGGAACCGGATTTAGCCAAACTCCTACAACAGGTATTTCTGGTAAAAGTCCCAATTGCCGAATTATCTCATCACTTAAATCTAATCTTGGTTCCCTAAAATATTCTTGAAAATTTCCGACCATTTCAATTGATCTTGGTTTATCGCCGAAGCTTGCATTTATATATCCCTGAGCCAACCACTCAGTATCTCTCATCTTTTTGGATATTTTCTTCATTGACTCCTCGTACTAATCCTGAACTCCGCGAACCATGTGACTAGTAAATAAGTGATCTTGAATAGCTTGATCTCTAAATTTCGCGAGCCGATCATGATATTTTCCTGTTAAGTCATAAAATTCCTTCTGCACCTAAGTAACATAATCCTGATGCTGTTGGAGGTGTTCCTAATATGCTTGCTGCCAATTTGCAATTTCACGATCCTTTACCAAGAGCTCTCGATTCTTAGCTTCAATCTCGGCTTCATAATCTCGTTCCGGATACTTTCAGAGTGGGCTAGTAATGCTATCCTGACTAAAACTACTAGAGGCTATTTTTCAAACTTTCACTTTACCTTTTCCTTTATTCATTTTAGCCTATTCTCAATCAATCATCACGAGCTAAGTTAGATTACTAAGTAAAAGTAACTTAAGTTTCTACCTTAAAACCTAGGCTCTGATACCAATCTGTAGCACCCCGAACTAGAGTCTCCACCCCCTAGAACGAATTGCTACTAAAATAATATCATTGCATAAAAAAAATAACAAGCTCTACTTAACATAATATTTAACAATAAAATTTTCACAATACAAATTTTCAAATGTTACAACAAAAGCAAGTAAACTATACTAGCTTTAAAAAGATGAAAACAAAATTTGTTAAGCTACGATACTTTTCCTTTTGTCTTATCCTGTAAAATTATAATTTTCAAAACGTAAGTTCACAAAACCTAGTAAAATTTATGATTTAGAGAAAAGATGGAGGAAACAAAGTTATGTAATAAAGAATCATGGCCGAACTAGTTATTTGGTGGATCTGCCACCCTTATAGCTTTGATAAAATAACAATCCTTATTCCTCCACAATTCCTCCTCGGATGGCCGTCCGAGGGGCATAACGATGTTGACACGGTCGACCGCGTATCAGAGTACTGGACTCTTGGTTTATCTAAACTCTAGGCAACCATGAGACCGACCATCAATGGGAGAAATTAGGTAGGGAACCATTGACGGCCGATGCCGCCCAACTTCCCTTTCCCAAGATGTCTGGGGCCCAATAATCAAAATCATTTCAATTTCATATCAAAAGAATACGATCAATCAATAGGCAATAATTGCTGGATGAATTCATCAATATTTACCTAATATCTTCTTTAAAGATTTTTTCTAAATTCTTCAAGATCTCTCATTCTTCCTTCCTCCCTTGACTCTAAAGTTGGATTTATAAGAGACTTAGAAAGATTTCTTGACTAGTCTCTGGTTTAAAAAGTAGAGTATGAAATGTTGTGTATGTGTTGTATGTGTGTGTTTGTGTGTGATGAGAAAAATGTGTAGGGTGCTTGGCTATTTATAGTTGTAGTCCAAGGGTTTATTTGCAAAGAAAATTAATCTTAGGGGACTAATTTAATTATAGGGAATGTGAGATGTCCACGTAGGTTTCAAGTGGCCAAGTAGGATATCCTCCACTTGTAAAAGGTGTGATATGAATGGTAGATAAAGTGCTATGGAGGATGATGAATTGGAAACCGAGAGATTTGGATAAAGTAGCATAGGATCAAGTAGGATTTCGGATGCCCAAATTAAATTTTTTTCCAAGTGTATAAGATGTGACATGAATGGTAAGATATTTGCCAACTAATATGTTGAGTTATATAGTCTCAAAACATAGAGTTAAGTAGGGAAATGTGGTCCAATGATAATTTTCCAAAGCAAGGTACGAATGGATAAATAGAAAAATGCCATTTTTCATTATGTGTGAAAAATTAAGTTTGTGCTAGTGTTGGCCAAATTTTGGTCTAAAAAAAATTTTAAATTTTCTTAAAGGATTTATAAAGAAATTTAAAGTATAAAAATATTACAAAATTTTGGAATTTAAGGAGAAATAAAGAATTTTATGTAATAAATTTTGTAGACGAGTATAACATTTTAAAATGATAAGAAACATTTAAAAAAATATGAATATTTTATAGGAAAAGATTTTTAAAGGGAAATAAAATATTATTTTATTTTATTTATATATATTTTGGAATTGAAGGAAATTTTACGAGTATTACAGTACAACTGATGCTTTCTGAGAGTTTGAAGAATGATTTGCATATGTTTTTCTTGTTCTTTTTCTGAATTTAAGTATACCAACATCATCGATGAAAATTACTACAAAATAATCAAGATATGAATGAAAAACTCAACGCATCAAATCCATGAATGTTGCAGGAGCATTCATCAATCTAAACGGCGTCACAACAAACTCAAAATGTCCATATTATGAATTGAATGCAGTCTTGGGAATGTCTGTTTCCCTTGTCTTTTGTTAGTAGCACATTTGTCGTAAGTCTGACTTCGAGTACACCACAAATCCCTAAAGGTGATCGAATAGTTCATCGATGTGGGGTAGTGGGTATTCATTATTGATGGCCACTTTGTTAAATTCTCTATAATCGATATACATTCTTAGTGAACCATCCTTTTTCTTTACAAATTGAACAGGAGCTCCCCAAAGAGATGAGCTTGGTCTTATGAAAGTATTGTCCAAGAGTTCCTGTAGTTGTTCTTTCAACTTTTGAGCTCTATTGGTACCATTCTATAAGGTGTTTTTGAGAATGGCATTATTTCAGGAAAGGTTTCGATTACAAATTCAATCTCTTTGTCTGGAGGCATCAAATCCAGCTCTTCTGGGAATACTTCTGGGAACTCTTTTACTACCCTCGCATCCTCTAATTCCATAGTATCTTGTGGTTTGTTGATCAAATATGCCAGAAGTTCTTGTCTTCCCTTTCTTATTATTTTATTGGCCTTAACTGCAGAAATAGTGGTTATCTTGCCGTCTTTGGAGTCGTTTCTAACTCCAACCTCAACTCCTCGTCCCAACTTTATGATTTTGGTAAAATAGTCTACCACGACCTAATGCTGATATAATCAATCCATTCCTAGGATGATATCATAGTCCTGAATTGGTAGTTCAATGAGATGTGTAATGAACTCCTGGTTATCTATGCCTATGAGGTAATTGGGATACCTAACACAAGTCTCATAACATCTTCCTACAGAGGTATGGACCTCATAACGAGTTTTCATAGTTTCTGAGGTCAATCCTACTCTCTTGGCACATTCAATAGATATAAAAGAGTGTATGGTACCCAGATCAAATAGAGCTTTACATAAAAAGTTCTGAATTACAATATTAACTTGCACTACTTATGTAGGATCCACTCCTTCCTCGGCTGCTATAGCATACGCCCTTAGCTTGATCTGTGGGCATCCAGCTACAGTCTGCTGTGATGAGTTGGGTGTTTCGGCACCTGAATTCTTGCCATTCTTAGGGCAGCCCCTATCAAAGTGCTGTGGACTTCTGTAGGTTATGCATCGTCCCTACTTCTTCCAAAATCGATCCTTGGTGTGGGAGGTGCCTCCGCAGAAGTTGCAACTCTTTTTCTCAACCGTTGTTGGCTCTTTTCCTTTCGCTCCTAATGGGCTCCCTATTGTTGTCTTTGGTTTCTTGCTGAAGAAACCTTTCTTTTCCTTATTTTCGTCAGACTTACCCGACCACCTCTTCTTCTTCCTATCCTCAATCTTTCGGAGTTCTTAAAACTCCACTTCCACCTCTATGACCCTCTCAACGGCCCCATCGAGATAGAGGGATTACAAATAGCTAAATCTCACCTCAGCTCTGGCTTTAATCCCTCAACAAACCTCTTCGTTCATCTTCTCTCATTCATCGAAACATGCGGAGCATACTGGATCAGTTGATTATATTCTGCCTCATATTCGGCCACCGATAAAAATCCGTGAATCAAACTCATAAATTCTCTTTCTCTCATTTCTCTAACCACCAGAGGGAAGTATTTTTTCATAAACTCCATCCTGAACCCATCCTAGGTCCATTCAACCTTACTTTTAAGCCACATTTGTTCCACAACTTGCCACCAGTTGTATGCTGTCTCATCTAGAAGAAATGTGGCATATCTTACCTATTGTTCTTCTGTGTAGCTAAATACGCGAAAGATTTTCTCAATCTCGCTGAGCTAGGACTCAGCTTTCGGATCATCAAGTTCTCCTTTGAACCTCGGTGGGTTGAATCTTAAAAATCAAGATGACAATTTGTCTTCAGCATCTTCCTCGTTGTCTTGTCCTTGGTTAACCAGCTGTAAGCCTTGATTTATCATTTGTTGTAGTAAGGTAAAGAGCTGATTCGCTGCTGATTCTTCCCTAGGAGGGGGTACTCTCTTACAAGGCTCTTTTTAAGGTAAGTTAGTCTCTATATATGTTGGGGTTTTGAGGTGTACGGACCTCTTCGAACTAGACACACCTCGGCTTGCCTCGCTTTCTAGATGTTACAATGTTTAACGTACTCTCTCGGGTTACCATTATAATTTGAAATTAACAAACAACCTTGCTTAGCATCATTTCATTATCTCATTTTGTTATAAAACATCAAAACTACCATAACAATATCAAAATGCAATATCAAAGTTGGCTAAGCAATGTAACAAAAGTTAAGTTATTCAGAAAGTGGTCATATCACTTTAATACAAAATGTGATTACAAAACCATCTATTATACTAGCAAAAGAGATGGTAACATAACCACTTTGTATAGTGCCAAACCTATCTTACTTCCTATCCTTACATAACAAACTTACCAAGATGAAAAACTAAACTTAACTGCTATACAAGTGCTACTATTATTACACAACTTAATATACATATATATTTACAATTTTCCAATTTTAGCCTCCCACTATCAACCCTTGAAGTCTCGGTCCTCCTTTGGATCCTCCTTAGGCTCACCCATATTCCTATCCACATTATTTCCCACTCCATCAATTCTGACTCTAGTATTGCCAACTCAATCAATACTATTACCAATATTACCCATGGCTCTAACTCCGACATCATCACCCGTAATGTCTCCCCTCATGGTCTCAATGCGACCAAACTCCTCTCTTAAGTCAAAGTCCTCGAGGCCTTCAAAGTGCTGATAAATCTAGGCTAGCTCACGATCCGTGATGTGTACCTAGGTAAGAGGTGGTGGAGGAATAGTCTACATACGTGCCATACACCTAATCCTCCGACTAGTCCCCTTGCCTCCTCGTGTGCCAGATGGTCCGACTCCTCCATCTCTAGGGCGACTAGGTACTCTTCGAAAGTTCAACACATCAATGATCATACCTCTAGCTCGACCGGCCTCTGACGCATATCTCCTTCTCTCGAAGAGACTAGGTATCCACGGCTCCTCCTCTCTCTCAAGTCTCGGGATGTACTTGTCCCTCATGTAGTCCTGAGCCATCCACTCTATGCCAAATAAAACATCAGCCACCTGTCTAAATGTATCATCAAACTGGCATAAGAGATTCTACCTTATTTGCGTGAAATGAAGCCAATTATTTGCCTCCACGTTCTTCACACTATGATGCTGGCCCTTATGCTTATCTGCCATTTTCTCCATCTCTATCTTAGCTTATTTGCTGTAATCCATGTACAACTTATGCTGCTCCATACACATCCTTTTCTAATACTCGAACTATTGGGCCTTCTCCTTAATCTCCCCATCTTTCTCTTTTAGAAAGCTTCATAATCCACTCATTGTTTTTTCAGCAGTCTTATGTTACTTTCACTAGTGCTATATGTGGAATCATCGAACTCCTCGGCCTTACTCTTTCCTTTGTCTATCTATCCATATCACAACCAACAACCACAACTAGGTTAGTGATTAGCAAACGGAATTAGTCATTAGTAAATAGAATTAGTAAAAGAAAATCATAAAACATATAATAACGAACTAAGAAACTCTAAGGCCACTCGAGATGGTATCCAAAATTAGTCCAAGAAGTTTAAAAGGAGAAATCTTTTTTGCTATTGCCAAGTATGAGACCTATGTGGCAAATTAATTAAGTGTTAATTAAAATAGCACCTGAATAATGCCATTCGGAGGCCAAGTGGACCAATCAAATTTGAATAAAAGAATTTAGATTCTCTCTCCAAATTTGTCTAGCCCAACAAGCCTCCAAGTGGGCTATAAATAAATCCTCCTACACAACTTTCACACATGAAGGCCAAAATTCAAGTGCAAAATATCTAAAAATTAGTTTCAAGTTTTCTCCCTCTAAGTCTTTCTCTTATTCATCTTTTGATCTTGATCTTCAATTTTTGTTCTAACCCAAGTTTTGAGAGATTCCAAGAGGAAGAGTGGATCAATTCTAGTGAGTAAATCCACAATTAAATCAAGGAATCAAAGGTTGATTCCATACATCACTACCTCACAGCATTGATGTTCATGAGGCATCAAATATTTCGGTCTTTGAAGAAACAAAAAGAAGTTGAAGATCTTGATCGAGATTTGATGAATTCATCGAGCTTATGATTGGATTCTTGAATATTGGTGAAGATCAAACGTTGATAAAAATACAAACGTTGATAAAAATACAAGGCAAATTTTCGGTCCTCAAGGTGTGCAAGGCTGTGAGCTTTCTTTTTCACGTTTGAGGTAATTTCTTATCTCTTAATCTAGATCTATTGTTCATATGTAGATCCTTAAATGTTTAGGTATTTGATTCATGTATGATAAGTGTTATCTATTGTGTTCCATTGTGTTTTTGAATTATTATGCCTAAACCTTGCCTTCACTATTGTGAGAGAGGCATTTTCTTTCTTAGATGATCGAGGAACTCATCATTTATGTATTTTACATCATTGGTTGCATCAAAGAGTTTTCAAATACTCTACGAAATTGCCTCTCAAACTTTTTGCTCACAATTTGGAATCTTATCAAATTTTCTAATTCGCTCTTCATAAGATACATTTATGTACCGAATCATTGAAGAGAAGCTTCTTTAAGAACCAATTCTTTAGTATCATGCAAGCATCCATGTGATCAAATCTAAAAGATGAGTATCATGCCCTGAATGTCCAACAACTGGTCTATTTCTTCAAACAAGATTTTCTAGTTGGTAACTCCTCTGCATCACCAAAAAATAGTGAACTTAAGGCTTCCAACATGCAAATCCTATTTAAGAAATATGATTTAGTCAAATATGTCACAAGCATGTACCTTAGTAGATCATCTAATATTTTCTTGTTAATTTGTTGAATTTTTATGAGTGAATAGGTAGAATTACAAGCGCATCTCCACAAAGCTTTAAGCTAATGACCCCATGGTTTTAGTTGCAACATTTTGCATTATTCCTAAAGTAGAGGATCATATGCTTTACTTAATTATTATTACTTTATTCACATTATTTGCAACAAATTACAAAAAAATGCTAACTTTATGCGGTGTAGTATATTGATGACCAAGTGCTAACTGTAAGATTAACTTCAACGATAAACAAACCATTTTAGATGAACTTGCAAGACACTTCTTGCAATTCCTATTCTTGTGGCTTATTTTATTTTGTATAAACAATTAGCACACTTTTAATTGACATTTAATTTTCTAGATCTCTTTTCAGTGACTTTAGTGATTATTTACTCTTGAAAGAACCTTTCTCTTTTCTTTCAATCCTTTTTAGGTTTGAGATTAAGATGCGTTAGTATCTACTAAAGACTTATTTTAGGAATAAATAAACTCCTTAACCTTTACTTATATTTTGCCTTTATCGACTATTTTGAGACAACATGTTTGGAGGCAACACTCTCCCATCATGTGAAAAAATCACTTTACTCATCGAGATGGTCCCAAGAAGAGGCATAAGTCCCTCATTCAAGGTTAAGAAAAATAACAGAGCCAACAAAACATATTTGGGGTCTGATTTAGTTAATGAGTTTTCAAAAATATTAGTGAGTGAGACTACATATTTAATTTCAAAAATCAACAAGTCGGTAAAAGAAAATATAAGCATCAATTTAATCGATATGTGTAAACATGATTATGATCTTTAATCATGAGTTACCTCTTAATATTTCTTCGAATTTTTTTCCGTTACATAAAATCTAGGAAATCTTATTTCCTATGGAATTTAAGGCTCCAAGACATTTTTATGAATCCATACTCGTGCGACATCCATAAATAATTCTAAAATAGGAAACTTTTACCAATTGGACCTTTTATACTACCCTTAAATATTTTGTCTCATTTTTCATGAAGAACCACGATTCATGCAACATCTATATACTAAATGTAAAGTCATTAATCCACCAATCTTATTTAAAATAATCTAATTATGAACATTTCATAACTTGTAAAACAATGTCATAATTCAATTATTTTAAATCGTTGCATCTTATGTTAATATAGTGATGATAGCTTTCCACAAACATATGTTATTGCATAGGGCGCTCTCCTAGCAGTGGTGGGCTAGGCCGAAGATATCGAACATAATCAAGCATCCATAAGGATCCACTTCGGACACTCAATTTCTGATAGAATTCCTGGTCTCTTGTAAAAATCGGCATTTATGGTACTGTTGTCACCAGTCCTTTGGCCTTGGGAAGGCCACCTCATACAATAGGTCATTGAAAGCGAAAATTCGCCGAATCAACTGTAATTTTCTTAAAGAAATAAAGCTTTTGTCCTATCACGGTTGAAAGGAGTTATCTTGAAAGAGCCCAAAGGGCGATGGCCATATCCCTTCCCATCATTCTTGAGCCTGTTGGAATGAAAGCACTACCCATTTTAGTAAGAGCACTAGCGGTTGCATTTGATCTGATTGATTGAGCAAAAGCACCACTTGTAGGGACATAGGAGGTTGTTTATCACCCAGTAGCAGAGAGAGTCCCAGTATCAGTGACTGTTAGAGGGGTACGAATGGTTGTCACAAGATTTACTTTATCCAGGATCAAACAGGAGATACGAGCAAATAGAACATCTTTCAGGAGTATCAATACGATGACATGAATCATAAATGCATGGATATCTTGTACCAAAAAATCCGTGGTTCCTAACGGTATAGGTAACAAAGCCACTTTGTTGCCCACTGCTACTAAACACCGCTCCCCAGGTTAAACTGGTGCTTGCCGTTGCATCAGGTGCTAAAGCATGGGTGTTTTGTATCCATTGAGCGAAAAAAGGTTGTAATTGTATAAGGGTACCTGAATATACAAACCAAAACTATAAAAGCCCAGAAATATACATGCCTAGTTGAGATGTGATAAGATTGCATCACGATGTCTATGGACACGATCTAATAGATTGTTGTATCAAGTAGTTGGATGATAGCCTATTACCATAAAAATGGCTGCATACCCAGCAGTACCAACTATGAGAAATCCACCAATTCACATGTGATGTGTGAACAATGACAGTTGTATACCATAGTCGGTAGCTAGATATGGGTAAGGGGGCATGGAATAGATATGGTGAGCTACAACAATGGTTAAAGAACCTAACATGGCCAGGTCAAGACATAATTGAGCATGCCATGATGTTCTTAGGATCTCATATAGGCCTTTATGGCCCTGACCTATAAATAGACCTTTATGAGCTTCTAAAATATCTTTTAGGTGATGACCAATGCCCCAGTTGGTCCTATACATGTGACACGCTATCAGTAACAGAATTGCAATAGCTAAATGATGGTGTGCAATATCGCCATAGACCCCAGTTACTGGATCTAATCCTCCACGAAAAGTAAGAAATTCCACAAATAAATAATGCAGCTAGAGCTATTAATGCAACACTTGAATAATTTCAGGTGAGTAATTAAATATTAAGATTCTATTTATTACATATGCATCTCATGCACACATGAGATTCAAGTCTTGAACTCCTTCGTCTTCCTCCATAAACTCCTTGCAATGAATGGCTACCAAAGAAGAAAAAAGGACCCCATATTATTCTAATGGCTACTCTTATTATAAGATGGCAAAAAAGAAGACATGCAAGCACCATTTTATTACAAAGCTAATTCATTCAAATTGAATCAAATAGAACCATTTTATGAGGTTCATGGCCATCCAACATACATTTAAAAACATATTCATTGCCTAAATTCATTAATCTAAATCTACCAAGTTTGATTAATAAAGTGATCATCTTATGAATACTTAGTGTCTAACAATTCAACACTTATATTTAATACATAATCAAAATTATATAAACTTAAAAAAATACATATTTAATTAAATTTAGAATTTTGAGCATAATAAATTACCAAAACATCTTGGAAAAGTTGTATAATGGTTATACTTAAAAAATTAGGCAAAACCAACACAACACAGCGCCACCCAATATCAATTGGCAAAGCAACCACAACCAATAGGCATTATTCACGTTATTGTTCACGTGAATAGTAACAATGGCAACCATATATATATTTTTGTTGTTCGAACCTTTTGATTTTTAGTTCTATTCGATTTTTTATTTTCAAATCTAGCTTTAAACACTTAAAACCATTGAAAAACTATCCACAATCATGATCAAAATCTAAAAATAAAATTAAATCAACCATTCAACAAATTGCATAATCCAAGTATATCCAATCCGATTGAATCACAAACACAATCTCAATTTAGTAACAAAAATGGTCCAAGTCAAAATCAACCAAGCCTCATACAACTACTTCATGATCTCAAGATTCATCAATTGAATCAAGACCATAAAGTATTTCATCATTCATCACATGAATCAACAAAGCAACAAAATCCCAAAATTAAGGCACAATATGGCTCTGATACCAATTGAAAGTGGATAATGATAGCTAAAAAATAAAGAGCATAGCGTAACAAAATTCAAATTTTTTATTCAACAGTTAAATAATTTCAATGATTATATCATCAATATAAAACCATAACTATGAATCCTCTTATGCCATTAAAATTTGGAAAAATGAAGAAGCAATTTACATTTCAAATCACTAAAAAGTTGAAGATCTCTTCATGAATATTCACAAATCTCCTCTAATATTCCATGAACAACTCTTAATGACAACAAAATATAACGATGGCTAAATGCATTGTATTTTTATCTCCCCCATTTGACCTTCAATCTCATCTTGACTCTTCAAGATCCACAAAATAAATACCCTGATCTAAGTACATCTTTAGTAAAAATCCACACACCTCAATGGATCATTACGTAGACCAGATGAATAAGCTAGATAACCTCTATTCTAATAGATAGATGATTTAGGAGTGAGAAAGGAGAAGAAGACCTGTAAATGAAATTAAACTCAAAATTGAAGGAAAAAGTGAAGAGAAAAATCGGCCAACATCAACGAGAGGGGATGGCCATCTTATGGCTAATTTGTAGTGACATTGCTTTTCCACTTAGCAAGAGGAGGTGGGAAGTCTCTAGACTTCTCTACATTCCATCACACTTCCTATGTCTCTTGATTCTATTTTCTCCCCCTATTGGCTAACTAATTTTCATGAAGGATGTTATTTTGGGCTTTACATAAAGTCACTACTTTAATTTGCCAACTAACATTCATTTCTACTTAAATAGACTTCCTCCATTTAAATTTCCCTAAAAAAAGTTGAATTTTGAAATGGCTCAATCAAATCAAACTCCTTTTATTTAATTGTTCAAAATTTACTCTTTAATTGAAGTAGGCCAACTCACTACTTTAGTTGATTTGACCATGTGACCTAATTAAATTATCAGTTAGATAACCCAATTAAATTAATACTTTAATTTAATTAGATGGCCAAATGCAATTAAATAAGGATTAATTTAACACTTTAAATTAATTAAGCACGTGATCCAATGAAATTAACTCCTTGATTTAATTGGATTGATTTAACTTAGTAAATTAATTAGATAAATTTAAATCATTAAATTAATCTTGTCATGTTTGACTAATTAAATTAGTCAGACAAGTCTTCCATTAAATTATTTAACATTTTTTGAAGTAGTGCCCGACAAGTCAATTGAATAGGCTTATAAACTACTTCTCAGATAATGTTACTTAAACAATATCTTTATAAATGGTCACCTTCATCTTATGTGTGTTGTGCTTCTAAGAATGCATTTGGATGAAGTCCTCAAAATCACAAGAGATTACAAGATTTGGTCACACTTAAGAAAATTAGCTTGTAGCAAAGGTTTCTTTGCTATGTTCTAAAAGGCGTAATAAAATGTAGTGATTTACTATGAAATTTGGCCCAAAAGACTAAATAATTTATAGGACAATTATTTACTATGAAATTAACCTTATAGCAAAAGAATAAGTGAAACTACGTAGTTTTGTCCTTTATTTATTACGAATTTAAATACCAATCTTATATAGTGTCTTAAGGAATTTGGCACAAAAACTAAAAACTTATGGTTTTCCCCCTTTAGCCCATTGCCAAAACACTTAAGCAAAAAATGCAACTATTTTCTCCTTCAATCGTATGGTCAAACCTATTATCACCCATTGTTCTTCAAATTTTTTTTCCTATCTTCCCATTTTTATTTACATTTCTCTCAGAAACCCTTGTTTACTTTACTTCTACTGGCAATTTCGTGGTAAAATACTTGGTTGTTTGTCCATTGTACATTGGGTTTGGGTTTTAATTTTGAAGTAGAAGATAAGTTTCGCCTTGACTAAAGTTTAGGTAAATCCCTAAATTTCTATTGGGTATTTCCTTTACAAAGTATTTTGATATAGATATATGATGGTGGAGATAATTTTTGCTTGATTTAAACTATTATATTCTTGCAATCTTGCAGTATTAAAATTGTGAAAATATGAGATGTAGAGATTTGTCCACGAAAGGAGTTGAATAAATTTATTGCCTGGAGAGAGACTCTTATCAGTTAACAGTTAAGAATAAGTAAAATGTTTTTAGATTAAGCAATTTAATGGATTATTAAATAAAACTACTTGAAAAATTATAAAATAATTCTCACCAAGTTTACAATGCGTAAATGATTAGTACATGTTAGGCCTAGTATTTCCGGCCATGGCAATGGCTTCTTTATTTCTTTATGTTCAAAAAAAAAAAAAAAAAAAAAAGGGACAAGATTTGTCCCCTCATATATACATATATGAAGAGAATATTTTAGATTGATCTATGGAAACTTAAGCTTTTATCTTTATTCTAGATTACAACTTTATAGACTAAGAGATAGATAGTATGAAATAGATTAATCTTTCTTCAATCAATTGTTGCATGCAACCATTAAAACATCTACAACCATGTGTCAATCAAAATACTCTCTAATGTGTTACCGTAGTTCATGTACTAAAAGTTTTTAGTTATTTTTCTTTTGATTTTAATATAACTATGTCTATGCTATATTGCTATGCCTCTATGTTTATGAAAGGGCTAATCTCAACTCCCTAACTTGAATGGAGGAGAGTTACTATTGGTTTATTTTAGAACCATGTTAGTTCAATATGGATATGAGTCTTTAGTTTCCACGTGAACCTACAAAGCATTCTCTTGGGCTTTTTGTAATGCCCCGGGTCCCAAAAACGATTGTCACTAGACCGGCAACGCTATCTGTAGGTAAGCGGACCTCTAGCGGAGCAATAAACATAAAGGGAAAGATTTAACTTAAACAAACACTACAATCTACATTTATACATAGGCCTCAATATTCATTATACAATATATGTCATACTAGTACAACTATAAACTAAACAAACTATATTTACATAAAATCCCCATAAACTATTGTTCTAGTGGCTACAAGCCACATACTAAGGGTTCTTCTAATTTCAAGCCATACACAAACTCTTAGCCTCAAGTGTACACCTTCATTATTAATTACAGAATGAAATGTAAAGAAAAAATGGATAATTACAGTCCACAAGCTTTCAAAGTTTATTTACCTACACATAGTAACATAAGTAAATAAGGCCACTGATTTAGTAAAAATCATAGCTATGGAATGGTAAAGGAACAAGGTAATCCAATGAATTTGGTACAAAGGCAACAAAGCAATAGACGAAATAAAACATGCCAAACAATTGTGATAATCTCACAAGCAAACATAAACAAGTAACTCGACGAGAGCGTAAAATAAGTCAAGAATGTAATAACAAGTAACACAATCATATAGCAAAAGCATAACTAATATTTGGTAGATCTATTACTCTTATAACTTCAAATACATACAAATTCCTTATCTCTCCGCAGGTCCCACACTCAAGTGGCCGCTCAAGATAGTCACCCAATTATGTAGTGTGACAAAATTATCGACGGTCTGCGTGTCATAGACTAGTCCTTGGAAAACCTATCTCTAGGCTTCCACAAAATTACTTAAACATGTAGGAAACCCTTCAGGGGATCAACTGTCAGTCTGATGCCGCTCTCCTGACGTTTTCAAGAGCCATAAACAATCACACAAAAGGCTTTAAAACTAACGATATATTTGGATTTAGGAGAGTTTAATGGAATGAAATATGGACATAAAATGGCAAAACGAGTCAAAATAAGTTCAAAAGTGTTCTAGAGTGTGCGCCACCACAAACAAAATGGTCGTAAATGCGCCCGCAAGACCTGGGGCTACTGCCCTAGGCGCTGTTGCGCCCAAATCTATGCGTGGACAGGCCCGACGACGTAAAAATATTTTCTTTTTTTTTTTTAACTCCTTATGATAGCAGAGGGCTAAATATATAAAAAAAATATTATATTTAGTTTGTTCTACTCATCATTAAGATTTTTAATTTTCAAGTTTTGGAAGAAATTTTGCTAAAATACCAATATTTGTGTTATTAGATTTTCAAGAGGTTTAAGCCTTCTTTTGGCTATAATTTTAACTCCAACAGACCTCCATCATACTCAAGGAAAAAATAGCATGTAATAAGACCAAAGGTTCAATAGGAATAAGTGTCTAAAGCAAGGAAATACTCATGTGATTTCATCATCATAACTCATCAAATTCAACAAGTGGAATGATCACAACAAACTTTCATTCCATAGCAAGATATCAAAGGAAGATGTATAGCTATAATCCTTACTTCTGTGCTAATAACCTCAAGGTGTTGGTAACAAACTTCAACCCTTGAAGCAATTCCTATAACAACAATTATCATAAGAGGTTACACTATATTCTTCTAAGCTAAAATGAAGAAACCCTAATCACAAAACCCTATATAAATAGAAGACTTACCAAGTACTTTAACCTTACTTCTACCCCTTTTGATTGATCTTAAAAGTTGAAGTTAATAAAAGATAGAGTTGTTCTTGAAATGCAAGACAAGAGTTGCTTGTCAAATGAAGCAAGAAGAGAAAATGGAATGGCTTTGTCTTGAATTCAACTTAAATTTTATAGAAATGAAATAGAATTCATTTGGCATTTTCCCCTTTGTTATTATTGGTTATTGGCCAATTGAATAATGATGAAAATTTGGCTTGGATAAGGATTAAAAATTTGAACCAAATAAATTTGAGTATAAAATAAAAATATCCAAGTGTGTGAGGGGGTGTTGCAGCGGGCAATATACATACACATATAGTTATATATCTTGTTTTATATATTGTATATAATTTAGTGTAAATGTATTATGTAATTAATTAAGTTTGGGCTAGCCAGAAGGTAGACTAAAATTATTCCCTGGGCTAAAATAATGCATATGATAATTTTTGGGTGTAAAATAAATTTTTTGGAAGTGATAAAATATTTTTTGTTGTAAGAAAAATCTCAAATCGGCGAAAAATCATCTACCGATTCAAGTTTTTCTCAAAACATCATAAAAATGTTTACCATTTGAAATCAAGGTTTAAAATTTTAATTAGAAAAATTCTCTCATTTCAATATTTTAAAATTTTAATTAGAAAAGTTCTCTCATTTTAATATTTAATTAGGAGAATTTTCAAGTTGTTACACTTTTGCCCTTTTTTCTCCTAATCTTCATTGTAAATTACAAAAGCTAGTGAGCCCTTGTTTAGTAAATAAAAAATGCACTTGATTCGAACAATTCCAATTGCTCTTTTTTATTGATAGAAGAGCAACATCTTTACATTTTAGCACTAACTCAAAAACAAAAACAAGAAGAAGAAAATATGTATTTAGCAATAGAAAATTTCAACATTTCAAGGATGCTAAGTGGAAGATAGTGGACAAGAGTGACTCTATGATGAATTCCTAATTAGCATAAGTATGAGCTTTTAGGTGGAAACAATATTATCTATTAACTTCTGCAAAAAGAGTTATATTATTCATTCATGAAATTCAGATAAAACCAAGGCAATCATCTTTTTAACCACTATTTAGTCCTTAAGTAAAGTTCTAAGTAGGTTAGTGAAATATTTTCTAGAAATTAGGGTGACAAATTAGCACATCCAATCTAATACGACCTACCAAAGAGCCCTTGATGTATGATAAAATATTTTTCTAATTGTAAAATACCTCTTTATGTTCAGAGTCGTAAGGCCCAAATCGCTATGTCATAGTGGGCTATTTTTGAATTATTGGATATGTTTGATTTTAGAACAAAGGGGCATGTTAGAATTAAAAAAGTATAAGGGTAATCTTCTCTTTTGCAATAATACAAGGGAAAAATATTTATTTTACCCCTTAATGTATTGTGGATCATAGATTAGCCTTAATTTATGTTTCTATATTAAATGATAACACTATGCATTCTATAGAGTACTTCAACAATTGAAATGTCTAAGCATCAATTATAAGTTGCGCGCATGGTATCCATTCAAAGAAATACAATTTGCAAAATTGTGTATGATTAAGGTTTCATTTGTGGATATAATTTAGAAATAAGAGCCAACATGCTTATTTTAGTTGTACCTTACTATAGCTTATGTAAGCATGAAAAATATGCTTGCATCCTAACCTCAAAAGTCCATTGTTTATTAGTTAGGATCTATTTTGTAATGCCCGGGATCCCAATACATTCCGCCCCGTGATCCAAAATGTTACTCGCGGATAGATAACTAATTAAAGCCATAAACAGGAAATACTATATTCCATTCCATGCTAAATTCCCAATAAGACATAATTACAGGCAATAAAATTTTTCCAAAATGATACATCAAGGCTAAACTTCAATTTTATACAAGCCAAAAGTCTAAACAGATTAATCAGTCAAAATTACACCCTAAATACATAATCCAAAAGAAAAATCCAACATACTAATGGATAGCTTCTCAAACAACAGACCCACAGGGCTAAGTACCTACATGATGTTAATGGAATCATGAGTCTACTGATCCAGTAAAACTTATGGCATATAGCATGGAGTATGAGATTCAAATGATAAGCATATCAAGAAACAAAGTCATGAATGTGACCTCCTATGACATTTCAAATCAAATAGAACGAACGGATATCATAAATCATATGTCACATTCATGCCAACAAAACTTATAAGGCTGATTCGAATGTTTGGTATATCTGTCACCTTTATAACTCCATCACATAATCACATATAATCCTTATCCCTCCAAACTCCCTCAATGAGTATCAAACAAACTGAAAAGCACAATCGACCTCATGTGCTTTAGAGTAGTCCTTCAAAACCCTACCTCCAAGATTCTTCCGGTCTACCCAACAAACAAGAATTTCCAAGAGCTTAGATTATTGATCCGATATCGCCCTATTCGATACCCCTAAAAATTCCCAGGGCCCAATATACATATATTCATATAAGTTTGGAAACAAACAGAAAAATATCGAATCATATCTGAAAACATAAAGCGACTTCGGGCACATATTCAATTGGCCAATCATATCAAACAAATGATTTGGATTCGAACTATGGACTAGAAGAAATTTTCGTTTTGAAGTCTTAAACATGTTTAGAAAGATCAAATATAGACTTGGGATATCAAAACGAAGTCGGCACATTAAGATTTACACACTGGAATGGGCACTTGAGGGTCGAAATAGTGATTTTTGCTTTGGGTTTGGGTGCTTAAGCACTCGTTTGGGTGCTTGGACGCTCAAACACTGACCTAGCTACTGGAGTACTAGCACCTGGGCACCGGAGTGGGCGCTTAAGTGCTCAGTCTCTATCCTAAAACTTTTTTTTTTCTTTTGTGAAACATTAAAGGTTGGGTAAAAAATAGTAGGCTAGGTTTTGTTTAAGTTTTGGGCCAATTTCTTGGGCTTAAAAGGTGTATTGGGCCAAAATTAGGCAAGAAAACGAGGTTCGAATACAAGAAACTTATTTTGACAATAAAATAATTTTCGTAATAGTGAAAATGAGTTATTATTTGAAAAACGGAGGTTCAAGATTTTAATTAGGGGAATTTTCGGGGTATTACACTCTTTCCCCTTTAAAAGAAAATCTGGTCCCCAAATTAATACCTTATTCAAATAAGTGAGGATACGCGTCCCGCATTTCATCCTCACATTCGCAAGTTGCATCTTTTACTTTCTGATTTCTCCAAAGCACCTTAACTTGAGGTATTCTATGATTCCTAAGTTCACAAACCTGGAAGCTTAGGATACGAACAAGCTGTTCTACATAGATTAGGTCGCTCTGGAGGGGAATATTAAGATGTTCGATGATAGGCAAAGGATCAGGATGGTATTTCTGTAACTGGAATATGTGAAATACATTATGAATCCCAGTGAGGTTTGGTGGGAGATCTAGTCGGTATGCTACTGGACCAATTCGTTCCACAACCTCAACGGTCCTGTGTATTTAGGATTTAACTTTTGGCTCTTGCCCATTCTCCTTAGTCCCTTTTGTGGAGCGACTTTTAAAAATACCCGATCTTCGATACTGAACTCTAGATCCTTTCTCCACCTATCAATGTAACTTTTTTGGTGATCCTGAGTTGTTTTCATATTTTTCTTGATAATTTGAATGTTATCTATAGCTTCTTGGATCATATCAGGTCGCAGTGCGTCTTTCTCTAGGTTCGAGGTGCTATTCGTTTCATCTATATCCTAATGAAGGGGTGACCTGCATTTTCTTCAATATAATGCCTCATATGGTGCCATTTGAATAGAGGCTTGATAACGGTTATTATAGGCAAATTCTACCAATGGTAGATGCCTATCTTAGTTTTCAGGAAAATTTAAAACACATGCTCTCAGCATATCTTCTAGTGTTTGAATTACCCTTTCTAATTGTCCATCAATCTAAGGATGAGCAGTAGTACTGAATAGCAATTTCATCCCTAGATGCTCTTGCAAGTTCCTCCATAACCTCACCGTAAATTTTGGATCCCTGACGGAGACAATACTTTAAGGTATTCTATGTAATCGTATTATCTCCTTGATGTAAATCTTGATAAGTTTTTCAACATTGTACTGGATTTTCACAGGCAGAAAATGTGTCGACTTCGTAAGCCTATCTACCATAACCCAGATACTATCATATCCACCACGTCCACAGGCAGACCCGTCACAAAGTCCATGGTGATTTGTTCCCACTTCTAACTTAGAATTGGGAGCAGTTGTAACTTTTTAGATGGCCTCTGATGCTTTGCTTTCACAGATTGGCAGTTCAGATATTTTCAAATATATTCATCTATGTCCTTCTTCATTCATTCCTACCAAAACTTCTGTTTCAGGTCCCTATAAATCTTTGCTCCTCCAGGATGCACTGAAAACTTTGTCTGATGTGCTGCAGATAGTACTCTTTCCCTCATCCGTGCAGGAACAACTCGATTTCTAAATCGAAATAACCCATCAGTGTCGATCCTAAAGTTAGATCTCATCTCATCCTTAAGTTCCTGAACCCACTCATCTCCTTTTTAGGCCTTTAGGATCTCACTATATATCTCCGGGTAGATGCTTAGGTTTGTTAGCTTTCTTTTCTGACTTAGAGCATCAGCAACGACATTTGCCATTCTTGGGTGATAAGTAATAGTGAAATCATAATGCTTCAGGAATTTCATCCATCGTCGTTGTCTCAAATTCAGGTTTTTTTTACTAAAGATATACTTTAAGCTCTTATGGTCAGTGAAAACCTCCACCTTAGTTCCATACAAATAATGACGCCATTTTGCTAAAGCAAAGACTACCGCTGCTAACTCTAAATCATGAGTGGGGTAGTTCAACTAATGATTTTTCAGCTTCCTTGATGCGTGAGTGATCACTTTGCCTTTCTGCATTAGAACACAGTCTAAACCTTCTTTTGAAGTCTCAGTATAAACAGTAAACTCCCCTGACCCATCAGGAAGTGCTATTACAGAGGCTATCGTCAGTCTTTTCTTTAACTCTGAGAAACTCTCCTTGCACTATTTGTCCCATACAAATTTTTGGTCCTTTTGGGTCAGTCTAGTAAGCAACCAGGCCAACTTAGAGAAGTTCTGGATAAATTTTCAATAATATCTAGCCAATCCCAAAAAACTTCTCACTTCAGTGATCGTTTCCGGTCTTTTCCACTTAAGGACTACTTCGACTTTTTTGGATCTACTTCAAGTCTATTTTCTAATATTATATGCCCCAAAAAAGTCACCCTCTTAAGCTAAAATTCACACATACTGAATTTGGCATACAACTTGTGCTTCTTTAAAGTTTGAAGAACAACTCTTAAATGTCCTTCATGCTCCTTTTCTGATCTGAATTAAACGAGAATATCATTTATGAAGATTATGATGAAGCAATTGAGGTATGAACGAAACACTCGATGCATTAAGTCCATAAACGCCACAGGAGCATTTGTTAATTCAAAGGGTATTACTGCAAACTCAAAATGCCCATAACGGGAATTAAATGTAATTTTGGAAATATCTGCTTCCCGTGTCTTTAACTGATAGTAGCCCTATCTTAAATCCAACTTAGAATAGACAGCAGACCCCTGAAGGTGATCAAATAATTCATCTATATAGGGTAATGGGTACTTGTTCTTGATGGTCACTTTATTTAATTTTCTGTAATCAATGCACATCCTTAATGATCCGTCCTTTTTCACAAACAAGACCGGAGCTCCCCAAGGCGAAGAGTTCGATCGTATGAAATTTTTCTCCAGTAATTTTTGTAATTATTTCTTTAACTCTTTTAATTCTGCTAGTGCCATTCTGTAGGGGGTCTTTGAGAATGACGCTACCCCAAAAATTATTTCAATCAAAAATTCAATTTCTCGATTTGGGGGTAGTGAATTCAATTCCTCAGGAAACACCTCAAGGAATTCATTAATTACCTTAACATCTTTTAGCTCAACTTTATCCTAAGACTTATTTATCAAATAAGCTAGAAATTCTTGCCCCTCTTTATTGATAATCTTTCTGGCCTTCACTGTTGAAATGGTAGGTATACCACCATTTTTTATTGCGCTTTTGGTACCAATGCCTACTCCAATACCTAACTTGACAGTTTTAGCATAACAGTCAACTACAGCTTGATGCTAACATAACCAATCCATTCCTAGGATGAGGTCATAATCCTGGATTGGCAGTTCGATCAGATCTACGTTAAAGTTCTAATTTTCTATAACTACAGGGCATCGCGGGTGTCTTATCTTAGTCTCGTAACATTCTTCCACAGAAGTATGGATCTCACATGGGATGTTCATATTTCCAGAGGACAAATCTAATCTCCTAGCACAATCAAGTGAAATAAAGGAATGTGTTGCACCAGGATTAAAGAGAGCTTTACAAATAAAGTTCTGAATGGCAATTTTACCTTCCACAACTTCGGTGGGATCCGTACCTTTTTCGCCTGTCAGGGCGTATGTGACAACCCGAAATTTTTTCTAATTTAATTTTAAAGTGAGAAAATTTATCTAATTAAATTCTTAGACAAATATTTCCCTAATATGAGTTTTGAACTCTCAGTTTCCAATCAATAGACATTTTAAAACGTTTTGAGAAAAACCCTAATTGGTAATCGATTTTTCGCTGATTTGAGATTTTTCTCCCAATCAAAAATATTTTATTACTTTCAAGGGATTTATTTTACACCCAAAAATTATTGTATACATTATTTTGACTCAAGAAATGATTTTTAGTCCAAATTATATTCAAAAGTTTAGTCCAAAACTTAATTTGTTATACCATATGTTATACACTATAGTATATTACAAACAAAAAAAAATCAAAAATATATACATATATATACACACATAGCCGCCACATACACACATTTGTAGGGAAAGATATTTCATTTTTTATATGAGGGGTTAATCTTGAGCCAAGCTTATACCATAATGAAGCTAAAAAGCTAGAAACCACAACAATTTGACACATTTCATTAAATTTAAAAATAACCAATGGATCCCAACATTTTTTCTATAAGAAAAGCAATAAATTTTCAGAATTTTAGGCCATAATTTTTGTGCAAAGAGAGAGAGAAAAAAAGAGAGAAAAGAGAAGAAAGAAAAGAGAAGGAAAAAAAAAAGAGAGGAAAGGAAGAGAAAATTCCAGCCAAAACTTACCCTAGTTTCATCAAAATATCCACTCTTTGCTATTTGCTTACAAAAATTGGAAGTTTGAATTTTAAGAGGGGAGAAGAAATAGGGATTGATACAATTGGTAAGTCTCTATTTTGATTTAAGGATTTGTTAGTAGAGTTGAATAATTATGGTGTTGATTTATGACTTAGTTGATATAAGAACTCTTTAAGGGATCAAGGCTTCATTTTTAACACTTTGAGGTTGTTCGCTATAAGGTAAGGATCATAGCTATTTCATCTCTTAAGCAATTGCTATGGATTTGAACTTATGTTGGTTTATTTCACTTCTTGAATCAATTGAATTGTCTTGTTTAAATTTCATTGGAATTTCTTGTTTTGGGACACTTATTTCTATTGAACTCTTGGCTCGATTCTATGCTATTGTACTCTTGATCATGTTGGGAGTTTGATGGAGTAAAAATCATGGACAAAACAAGATTCAAACCACTTGATAGTTTAAAAATACCAAAATTGGTATTTTTGCCAAAATTTCTTCAAAACTTGAAAATTAAAAATCTCATTGATGACCAGAACAAACTAATGCTAATTTCTTCATTTTTCGAGGTCTGATATATTAAGAATTTTATTAAAAAAAATTTCTCGATTACTGTTCACCGAGTGCGACCGCGACTGTTTTTGCACGCGGACGCGCTCAGGACAGAGCCCTTGAACGTGTTTACGCGCGATTGCGCCTACTTTGGTCCGCGGTGGCACCCAATTCAAAATGTTTTTTAACGTAATTTTGATCTATTTTGCTATTTTTCGTCCGTTTTTTACTCCGTTAAGTTCTCCTCATTCCGAATATATAATCTATGTGTCCCGAATTTGATTCGAATCGATTGATAATGTCCGAATCTTGTTTGAACTTTGAATATTCCAACTTGACTCATTATTTGAACCTATCGATCATTTGAATTCCTTCCTCGATAGGATTATATGCTTGAATATATTCCGTTTACTTTGAACAAGTCCGAAATTCATTTTGAAATCATTTGTCAAATTCTTTGCCATATGAATTTTGTCCGACATGGCTAAATGTCTGAACATGTTCTGTTCGTTTTGAATTCATGCCCATATGGGGCTATATGTTTGAATTGCCATGATCGTTCTGAACCTATATGTATATTTGATAAGTTGGGCCCTGGGAATTCTCAGGGGGATTTGATTGGGCGATATCGGGTCGATGATCGAAATCCCTGGGGATTCCTATATGTTGGGTAGTTCGGAGAGGTCCTGGAGGTAGGATTCCGAAGAGCTGCTCCTGAGACTCATGGTCGACCGTGCTGCGGCGGCTGTGTCTCAAGTATGTACGTACGACTCTCCTTGAGCGATGCTCGGAGTTGTGAGAGAGGGATAAGGAGATATATATGTTATATATTGAAGTTATAAGGGTGACAGATCCATCAAATAATTGCTTCGGCCTTATATATTTTGACATGAATGTGATCAAGTTTATAAGTTATCCATTCGTATTGTTCGTTCTGAATGATTCATTATCTGTTTGTATTGTTCGTTTTGAATGAATCTATTTTTGATATCATATTCATGATTTGTTCTTACTACGACTCTTATTCGAACTTTGTACTCTTCCTCTTGTTTATGCTTTTATCGAGCTATTCGTTTACTTCGCTTGTGAGATAATTGCAATCATGGGCTTGTTCGATTTCATTGTTGAGCTTATTGCCTCTTTCCTTTGTTATTCCATAGCTATGCTTCTTACTAAGTTAGTGGACTTAATCAAATATATTATCATGTGTAGGTAAACAAGCATCTGAAGCTTCGTATTAGTATATGGCTTCTCTTTTTGGAATTATGTATTTAAGCATGTATCTTGACCTGAGGAACATTGGGATTTATGTTTTGTTAGAATGTATTGAGCGTCAGCTTGTAATAGTTAGGACTTTTGGATGTAATATTTTGGTTTAGTTAGTCTCCGTTTGAACTACGGATACATTGGCTTGTAATTTGGATTTTGTAGTGAAATTTGAAAATTTTCAGTTCGTATTTTGGATCATAAGTTGTGAATTTAGCACGATGAATTTTCTGTTTGTGGTTTTAGTTAATTCCGTTTTCGTTAAGTAGTGTACTGGACCTAGGGGCGGATGCTCTAGGATTCTGCAGCGTTACAGCGTAGGCTTTGACCTTGACTTAGGGATGCCCAGCTGTGCTTAGCTGCTAATTCTACATCCCTGTATTCCTACCCTTACGGCTTTTTAGGCAATCTTTGATAGTATACTGATCACTGTAGCACATGAAACACCTACCCTACTTTTTCCAGCACTGCTCTTCTGTGAGAGGAGTGCCCCCACAAAACCCATATTTCTTTTTCCCTAAAGCCGCCGGGGCCTTCCACTTATTCGCCAATGTAGATGTATTCCCTATTTTAAGCTTCTTGTTAGAGAAACCTTTTTTTCCTTTGTCAGAAACGGACTTTCTCATCCTTTTTTCCTTTTTTTTTCATCTATTTTGCAGAGTTCTTGAAACTCCACCTCAAGTTCTATTGCCATCTCAATGACACTATCATAATCATAAGGTCAATTTATGGCCAATGCTCTCCTCAACTCAGGTCTTAGGCTCTCTACAAACATTTTCCATCGCCTTTTCTTGTCCGCCAACACGTGCGGGGCATATTAAATAAGTCGATTGAACTCGGCTTCATACTTGGCCACAGATAACGACCCCTGAATCAACCTCATGAACTCCTTTTCTCACAAGGTGCAAGTCCCTGATTACCCATGGAATAAATTTCTTTAGAAACTCCTTTCGAAATCATTCCTAAGATTCCTCGATCCTATATCTTTCCTATTTTCTTTCTATAATTGCTCATCAGTGGCATGTAGCCCCTTCAAACAGATAAGTAGCATATTTTGTTTTTTGAGAGTCTGAGTAATTCAACACTCGAAAAATCTTTTCCACCGCAAATAACCAAAACTCTCATTTTCTATCATCAGGTTCGCCATCGAAACTAGGCGGGTTAAACCTTAAGAAATTAGCCAACATCTTATTGTCCGACTCCTCCTCCTCTTATCTTTGTCTCTGTTGTGGTTAGTCCCGATTCAAGGCCTGTCGAAGTAAAGTAAGAAGTTGTTCAGCTACTAGTTTGTTACGTGGAGGGATTCTTTGACTGGTTCATCACGTGCTTGGCGATTTCGGTCATGTTACTCTTGATGGGGTAATGTATTTTCATTATTGTTAGATGTGTCAAGTGCCCTGATTTTCTTGAATAATACCCATTTAGGTCTCCTTCTTTTTCTTGTGGGTTCATTACGAGATATATTTCCACTTGATGATATTTTGATCTAAAATTTATAATGGTAGGTTTTAATAACGATTTATAGTTTCCTGATTGCATATAAAGATCATAAAACCTGATTGCGCATAAAACACATTCAAATGTTTCAAGTCATAAGCACTTATAGGATTTCATTCATTCTTGAGCTTGATGCATACATGTTCAAATGATATGGTTGTTAAACCATCTCTAGAACGCAAAAGAGAGATGGCTTCATAACCATACCGAAAACGAGGGGAAAATCCTAATTACTAATACCAATTCAAAATATTTCTAGCTATTCTAGGCTAGAATTTCCCACTTGACATACAAGGTCTCATGCTTAGCAACATCTTATATACAATACTACCTAAAAGGAAGAAAAGAAAATGAAAACAAAGAAAAGAAAAGTCCAAAATCTAACTTCACTTGTCCACCCGATCATACATCCGACGTACGTCGAGGAGCATCCTCGGGCTCGTCCTCCGGATCCTCCTCCTGCTCACTATCATCCCCCTCGCTTCAACCTCACGTCTATCACTCTCAGGAGCCCCCTCTCGCCCAAATCATCTAACATCCTCTCCACCCACACTGCAGCAATGTCATCATCACTAACTTGTCTCGAGAGAAGAGGTGGCAGGGGTCATACACTAATACGAGTCGTCATGCGTGGTCTTCTCGAGGTACTAGGAGGGATGGCGGAGGTCCTGCTCTATTTCTCCCATTTGAAAATGAAAATTAGGCTAAAATAAAAAATTAAACGCAGCAGAAATAACCGCTGATCACTATGAATTAACGCCTAAGTCTTCAAATGATCCTCATATGAGCATAGAATTTAGATTAGAGAAGAGAAAACCAACATTGATATCTAGAATTGAAGCTAAGCTGAACACTTCTCTAAGAGCCAAAAGTGTGTACTCCGCTTTTGATCAACCTTTGATCCACTCCAATCACTTGATCTTCACCAACTCTTGATGAATGCACTTTAATTCTCTGATAAAATCTTCAATTCTCCCACATAGAAGCAATGACCCAAAAATTTTGGAGCATCAATGCTTCAATGCCTTGAGCTTCTCCTTGGATTGATCAAGTTTTGATCTTCAATTGAAATGTGGAATCACACCTCTAATGATGATCCACTCTTCCTCTTTAGGTTATCACTCTAGATCTTTGGTTAAAGAGTAGATCTAAGTATTAATCTATGAGAGAATCAAAAAGATGAAGAGAAAATTGTGGAGAGAAAAAATTTCAACAATTAGATCTCAAAAGTGAGAGTGATGGCCCAAAATTCTAGAGCATTAGATGGTGATTATTGTTTGGTATTTAAAGTGTGATCCTTGCCAACTTGGATACTTAGTTAGCAAGGTGGTTTTGAAGGGGAGAATCTAAATTCTTCTCTTCAAAATATCTTGTCCAACTTGGCATTCAAGTTGGTTAATCTATGTGGCATTTTAATTCACAATTAATTAAAGTGATACATAAATTCTAATACTGATTTTAATTTCCCTCCAAATTTAAATTGGCTTCCTAAATCAATTAATTCAACTATTGAAATTAATTGAATTAAATTAACCATTAATTTAATTGGAATAATTTAACTCTTCAATTAATCTATTCAAGAAAACTAATTTTAACTTTAGTAAAATATTTTGACTTTTAATCAAAATCTCTCTTCATTTGCCTAAATCTAATTTAGGTGATTATCTCTAATCTAATTAGAAAATCTCCACTTAGATTGATACCGTGACTAAATCGAGGAAGGCGTGTGACCCATTAGATTCATCAATTAATTAGACATGGGCTCGTAACTTTTACGATTTATAATTAATTAAACTATTCAATTAATTACCGGTAGAATTAATTTCTATTAATTCTATAGTACCCAATATCCATAATCGATGTCTAACCACAAATTTATGGAGCCCAATTTATTGGTAAATTAATTATGGTGCTAACTTAGCCTACTTACGCGTGCCGTGCAAATACGGTCCCTCCGTTTTCATTCTCCCTATTGTGGCCTAGGATTAAGATATTTTTGGCATTCCTAATAGCCCAATAACTATGCATCTATTCTCAATGATCGATTCGTTTGTGTTCTTAACTTTGGAAACTCTTTTCCAAATCTACACACCACTTTGTGCAAGAATTTTCTTGAATCAAATCATCATAGAAAATATAGGAGATATACTCATTCATCAAGACAAGGAAACGGATCCTTTCCTGGAACTCACAAATCTCCATGTATACATAGTTTGCACCTAACGTGTACCTCATATGATCCACTAATCAGTGATCAAGATACACATCAAAGAACAAAGACCTACCATAAAGTTATCGTGGTCCCTCAAGTCTAAGGACTAATAGTATGCACTATCATAAGATAGAGAATAATTCATCACCGAATGCCACTACGGCTATCTCATGGAATTCTCTTTGTTGGGCTCTCAATAAACATATTCTTCTAACAAGTATCCACTAACATGCACCGGTGTCAACTACATTGATTACCCATGAAATGGGGCAACGATTCAACTCCCTGAATTATGTATCGTTAGTGCAAGTCTATCCCAATCCAAAATACCCTTGGGTCAAAGATTCTATAATTTGGAGAATTTAAGATCAAGACATCTAGAGACTAGTTTCATTATCACCATCATATACGTGACCTAGCCTTATAGTCTTATATGATCTAGAAGACTTCTTTCATATCGATTGTTGATGAAACAATTTACGAGGATATGAAGAAGATGACTATTTTATTTATATTGCAAAAATAAAACTATTTACACAAGAGTAGTAATTATAAAGCCAAATCTAATTGACTGTATGGCACTACTCTAACAGTATTATGTGGACAAATAGGTGATGGAATACTTAAGCACCGTGCTAATAGCAAAGATTGGAAATACTTTGATGAAAGGTACCTAACTTTTAAGTTTGATATTCGCAATGTCAGGTTTGGCTTGGCGATAGATAGGTTCAACCCAATTTGGAACAATAAATGTCAACTGTAGTTTTTGGCCTATTGTATTGCTGACATATAATTTGCCTCCTTGATAATGCATGAAGCAATATTTTCTCATATATCAACTGTGATAGAAGGTTGAAAGGACAAGGTAGTAAGACTGATGTGTATCTTCAACCAATAATTGTATAGTTAAAAGAATTTTGCAATGTTGGAGTTGAAACATATGATGCGTCAAGTAAGCTAGACTTTTAATTGCATGTCACATTACTATAGACTATAAGTGACTTTTTAGGATATAGCAACATATCCACGTAGAGTATAAAAAGGGAATGTGCTTATCTTAATTGCAGGAAGGAGGCAAGATCCAAATATTTCCACAATGATAAAAAATTTTGCTATTGTGGTCATCGTCATTTTTTACATATAAATCATAATCTATGTTGAATAAAATATCCTTTCATGGGACGAGTGAATTTAGGTACAAGCCTAGACCACTTTCACAGATGGAGTTACTACAAGAATTAGAGGGTATACTAGCTGAATACAAGAAGGATGATTTAAAGAAAAAATGGTTGAACAAAATGAGAATTCAAGAAAAAAAATAATTCGATAAAGTACAAACCAATTTGGAAGAAGAGAAGTAATTTCTTTGAGTTATCATATTTGGTTGGAAATCTTATTCTCCACAACATAGATAAGCAAAAAATATGTGATAATATAGTCTCTACATTATTGGGCACTAAAGGGAGGCCAAAGGATAATAATAATAATGAAGGATCTTCAAAGAATGAATATAAAAAAAAAAACCTTTTCACCCAATTCCATGCCCTTTTAGAGGTTTTTATCTACTGGCCACAGCTGCCACTACAAGTAACATTGAAGAGAAAAATGTTGTGGAGGGTGTTGAAATGTTTAAAACCATCCAATGGTTATGCATCTAATATTTCTCATCATGTTAATGTATGAAAGTAAATTATTTCAGCTTGAAAAGCCATGATAACCATGTTAAAAAAAAAAAAAAAAGAACCTTCTAATTGCTCTACATAGGACATTGCTCTAGAATGTTATTTATGCATTTACTGAAGAACCTTAGTCTAATCTAGAGAAAATCCAAAATCTTAGTGCCCTCACTCTACCACTTTGAAAAAAAAAATTCTCAATTTTTTTTTTTGTTTTTACATGATGGAATACTTGCCCATAAACTAGGCAAAAAAGGCATCAATAGCTAGAGATGTATCCTATAGAGAGGTAATATTCATTATTTTCTTAATTTCCTTTCTGACTATTACAATTTAACTCGAATCTTTACTGATAGGTTTTCGGACACTCTAAAAAATATGTGCAAAATTGAGAGCATCCGAAAGGGCAATTGCTAAGGGATACTTGATGGAAAAATGTATTAATTTTTATTCTAAATATTTTAATAATGTAGAAACTAAAGAGAATCGACTAACTCATAACTACATAGGAGATATCACATAGGTTGTCGCTTGTATGAAGGCAAAAGATTTATCATCGATCGGGTTATATTATTTAAAATTCATCGTTATTCCTAGCAAATTTTGGAGCAGTTATACCATATCATGAGTATGTATTTCTTTTACACCCAAAATATAGTACATATTTTTAGTTTCAAGTGCCCCATATCACTAGTTTTTTTAATTAGGAAACATGAATCTTTGATTCAGAAGGAAAAACCATGTCCATCTCCAATGGAAATTCAACACATTCATAACGAAAATTTTCATGAATGGCTTGGATCTTGAGTAAGCCGCTTTACTTTGTGTTGCATATTCCACATAAATGTAAAATTTGATTATTTAAGTAAAAATTTTGAAAGCAAAGATTAGGCTAAAACAAAATCAAATACAGCGGAAATAATCATTCATCAACATGAAAAAATGCCTAAATATTCAAAGATTTCTCATATGAGCCTAGAATGTAGATTAGAGAAGAGGAAACCAACCTTTGATGCAAGATATTCAAGCTTGACCGAACACTACCTCTTGGATCGAAAAGTAATCTCCTCTTTTGATCAACCACTTGATCTACTCCAATGCCTTGATCTTCACCAATTCTTGATGAATCCAATCTAATTATCCAATTAGATCTTCAAATCTCCCACCAAATCCCCAAGAAAATCGAAAATGCGTCTCCTAAAATTGAGAAAGCCATGAAGTGTAATGGTGTTGATCAACTTTTGATCTTCAATCTTAAGTAGATTTGTACCTCTGATGGAAGATCCACTCTTCCTCTTTGATTATCACTCAAAATCTATGGTTAGAGACTAGATCTAAAAATAAATCTATGAGAGAATATGAGACAAGATGAGAGAAAAAATGGAGGGAAAAATTTTCAGCAACTAGATCTCAAAATGAGAGAGATAGCCGAATTGTGTGAGCGATAAGGCGGTGGTTATTTGTTTGGTATTTAAAGTGTGATCCTATGATCCTTGCCAATTTAGATACTTAGTTGGCAATGTGGTTTTTGAGGAAAGAATCTAAATTCTTCTTTTTAAAATATCTTAGCCTACATAGCATCCAAGTTGCAATCTATGTGGCATTTTAATTAATTATTTAATTAAAGTGCTACATAGATTCCAATTAACTTTAAATACCTAATTTTATTTCCCTCTCAACTTAATTTATCTTTTTGAATCAATTAATTCAACAACTGAAATTAATTGAATTAAATTAACCATTAATTTAAATAGAATAATTTGACTCTTCAAATTAATTTATTCAAGAAGACTAATTTTGACTTGGTCAAATATTTTGACTTTTAGTCAAAATTTCTCTTTATTTACCTAAATCTAATTTAAGCGATTATCTCTAATCCAACTAGAGAATCTCCACTTAGATTCATATAATGACTAAATCGAGGAAGGCGTGTGACCCATTAGGTTCATCAATTAATTAGACATGGGCTCGTAACTCTTACGATTTTTTATTAAACTATTTAATTAATCACCTATAGAATTAATCTCTATTAATTCTATAGTACTCAATTTTCATAGTCGATGTCTAACCACAAACCTGTGGAGTCCAATTTATTAGTGAATTCATTGTCATGCAAACCTTACCTACTTACGCATGCTGTGCAAGTACGGTCCCTCCGTTTTCCATCTTCGGATTAAAACCTAAGGTTAAGATATTTTCGCCATCCCTAATAATCTAATAACTATGCATCTATTCTTAATGATTTATTCGTTTGTGTCCTTGATTTTGAAAACTCTTTTCCAAATCGACACACCACCTTACGTAAGAATTTTCTTGAATCGAATCATCATAGAAAACATAGGAGAAATACTCGTTCATCAAGATGAAAAAATGAATCCTTTCTTGGAACTCACAAACCTCTATGCGTAGATAGCTTGCACACAACATGCACCTCATATGATCCACTAATCAGTTATCAAAATGCACATCAAAGAACAAGGATCTACCATAAGATTACCATGGTCCCTAAAGTGTAAAGACTAATTTCATGCACTATCGTAAGATAGAGAATAATCTATCACTGAATGGCATGACGGCTATCTCATAGAATTCTCTATGTTAGGTCTCTCAGTAAACTTGTTCTTCTAACAAGTACCCACTAATATGCACTAGTGTCAACAATATCGATTACCAATGAAACAGGACAACAATTCAGCTCTTTGAATCATGTATCATTAATGCAAGTCTATCCGAATCCGACATGCCATCGTGTCAAAGATTTTATGACTTGGAGAATTTTAAGAGCAAGACATCTAGAGACTAGTTTCATGATCACCATCATATGCGTGACCTAGCCTCATAAGATATGATCTAAATGACTTCTTCCATATCGATTGTTGATGAAACAATTTACTAGGATATGAAGAAGATGATCATTTTATTTATATTACAAAAATAAGACTGTTTACACAAGGGCAGTAATCATAAAGCCAAATCTAATTGGCTGTGGGGCACTACTCTAACAAATTTAACATTTATGAATGAAAACTAAGTTCAAAGCTTGAGAGGTATATTGGACCCACAACTTTCCAGACAATTAATTGTGCTGGTTCATGGCCTCATTGAACATGCACAGAGCTACAATGCTTGTATTGTTAGAGGATGTTGATATCATATGAAATCTTTTGATGCAAATAAGAAAACCCTGCATAGTGGAGTTGTTAGCAATGTAGATGCCCAAAGCTTTGCTAGTGCCTAGGATTTATATCCACGCTATAGAAAAGTCTTTTACTAGGGGTTCGGGCAAATATCCTAGAGACTTCGTAAACGAAGGACATCAAGTTTTTTATGTTTAGATGCAATTGGGCTGACAGTGAAAAAGGAGATAAAAAATACGAGTTCAAGTTTACACTTGTCAACTTCAATCATTGATGTATGATGAGAATCCACCTATTAATGAGCCTTTATCTGGGCAAGTCAAGCACAATAAGTTTGGTACATTGTGGATCCATTAGGAAAAATATTAAAATACAGTGGTGCCAATGTCAAGAACTGATAAATATGATGTTTATTCAACAATTGAACCTAAACAGAAAGGAAAAATACTAGTTACACAAGAAAATCTACATGAGCTCGTCAAACCCGGATGAAAAATACTAGTTACACAAGAAAATCTACATGAGCTCGTCAAACCCGGATGCCAGTACCTTTAAGTGAACGCAATCCCCATCAGCGAGCCGCCGGACCGTAGACGCCCAAGCTATGTTGTTGTTCTTCATGGCAAACACGCACATGCAGAACTCTTCCTTAGAATAGTTAAGACAAGTTTTTCTTGCTTTTTTTTTTTTAATGGCAATGCTTAGAATTCTCTTAGGAAAGCTGCTTCCACCAAATTATGAAAACAATCATATTCTCACGTGATGAAATTGCTAAGCTTGATAGGCTTTTTTAGTTTGCCTCTGCATACAATTTGTGACAAGATAGCTGGTATTGGTTTGAAAGGTGATCTCAAGATTGGGGTTCTGAATATTATGTATATCATATCCAATTATCTTTAGACAAAGATTACATAGGATGAGATGGTTTTTATTGATGGATTCTCAATTAGGCTTTTCAAATGGACCTCTACGTTGAATCCCAAGGAGTCTCCATTTGTTCCCCTTTGACTTAGATACCCCACGACTTCCAACTCAATTCTTTGACTAGGAGGCCCTTCTCAGCATTACATCATTAATTGGCACTTTCTACAACTGACAAAATAATGGCAGAGCTTCCTAGACCTAGCATTGCTATAGTTTGTATTCAAGTTGATATCACTAAACACTTGAACAATGAGATAGTTATTAGATTCCACTCAAAAACTCATATTCAACATGTTGAATATGAAAAAGTACCAAAATATTGTTTTCAATGCCTTCAGTAGGGTTTATCAAAAAAAAAAAAAAATGCCTTCAGTGGGGATCTAGAAGAAGAGGTTTATGCGAAACAATCATAATAATTATGGCAAGCATTTGGTGTGCATGCTTATGAAACCCTTATATGGATTGATGTTTGAAATTTTATGAAGTTATCTCTTCATTTGGTTTTCATATAAAGCATTATGGACAAATGCATATATCAAAAGGTATATAGGAGTAAGAATTGTTCACTCACTTTATATGCGGATTACTCGCAGCCAATGAATAGGGGTTGTTATGTGAGGTGAAATAATTTCTTTCTGAACACTCTAATATGAAAGATATGGGTGATGCATTATATGTAATTGGGATAAAAATCTCTACGGATAGATCCCCAAAACCTTTTAGGTCTATCTTAATAAACTTATATTAGTATTAGAAAATTTTCAAATTAAAAATTATTTACCTAGTGTAGCCTTTTTTATGAAGAGTAACTAGGTTAGTTAAGACTCCTGCCCAAAGGATGATTTTGAAAAGGAAAAATTAAAAAACATTATTTATCCTTCTGTATTAGGAAGTCTAGTATGTATTTAGGAATATACAAGATCTAATATTACCCATGTTGTTGGTAATGAGAAGGTATTGACCACTAGAAAGCTACAAAGAAAATAATGAAATACCTTCAAGGGACCAAAGATCACATGCTTACGTATCAATTAACTGATAAATTGGAGGTCCTTGGATACTTAGACTTGGATTATGGTGGTTGTATTCACTAGAAAGTCAACATCTAGATATATTTTATGTTTCCTAGTGGAGCAGTGTCTTGAAAAAAGTCAAAGCAGACATTAACTGCTACTTCGCTAAGTTTGATTCTGGTTATGAGGCTAGATCACATGGTATATAGTTGAAGGATTTCATATTCGGGTTTAAAATTGTGGATTCTATTTCTAAGCCATTGAGATTGTATGGTGACAACTCAGTTGTATTTATCTTGGCTAAAAATAAGAAAATTTGTAGGCGAAGTAAACATATTAGCATCAAGTATTTAGCCATAAAGGAATGTGATTGAGAGAAAAGGTGGTCGTTGAACACATTAACACTAAATTGATATTTGTTGATCCTTTAACTGAGGGGATACCTCCAAAGAGTTTCAAGGATAAATATGTCATATAGAATTATATTCAATTATGTCATTAGTAACTTAATGTGTTGTATTTATGTCATACGTTTTGGAAATGAATTTTTTCTTACTTTCCAATTCTCTTTGATTAGTATACATGCATTTCGAGAATGAGATATATATTTATACTTCAAAGAACCCAGAATACAAATAAGGTTTTCCATAAAGTTGAATTACCGAATTCATGTCATAAGTAATTCAAGAGTAATGGTGCAGTGCATGGAAGGAATTATGTTGAAATGATAACATATAACCGTCATAATTTACATATATTTTTATTTTATGCTACAGCCAATGGAATAAAATATAAAATAAATTTTCTACACATTATGTTTATTTCTAAGTTATAGAGTTGAATATATGGACCAATTCGGAGAATGTAAGAAATTTATGGCCCGTGTATAGTATCATCGTCATCATCAAACTTAATATAATAAAATTTTCATTGGTTGACAAATTACAACTTATTTTGAAAAATGGTACTAAAGAGTTGCAACTCCACTAGGCAATAGTGACCACATTAAGAGTCACAAATGTTGAAAGTGTGACTATTTTCAAAGGTTGTCTCCTTTATGTAATTTTATAAATTGGTCATTGGTTTGGACCCCTAATTCATGTAATCTAAAAAATAAAGTTTGCACCACTATGATTGATTTTCTTGGAGATAAATTGGGATTTTGGTCTCATAATTCAGCTTCTTTTGGATTTTGATTCCAAACTTATGCACTTTACAAAATTGAATCCCATAAGTTCATCCTCCCCACCTAAATTTTGACCACCAAAGGTGCTTCTGCTAGTAAATTAATATAAAAACCCATGTGATAATCACGTGAGTGTTAAGAACTCTGGTTGGAGGGTAATTTGCTCTACCCCATGCTTGTTCACGCTAATCAAAAAACAAAATTTTACTTCTCACAATAAATCATCATCTAACTTTGCTTCCAAATTGATATAATTCATCATTTTCTAATATCGCAAAGATAGCCACATTAAGTGAAAATACATGACGCTCAAGCAATTTTGATTGCTGCCAACAAAAATGCGGGACATGCCATGTTGACTTGTAAATTAAGATTATCTAATGATCGAATAAATATTTTCATTATCACAAATGACTAGCTTTTGAAGATTTTTCATATATGATAATAACCTAATATTTTGTCATAAAGATTTTCAATCAACCTTCAAAATACATGGAGAGAAAGAGAGACTGGTCTGAGGCAGTTGTTGTGGTTAGTTTCCTACTCCAAAAAATCTAGTAAGAGCAACATCATACCAACAATCCTCCTCGATATACGCTAGAGGTGTCAAACGAGCCGAGCCGGGCCACAAAACCATTTAGCCCTGCCCACACCGGTTCTGGGCTTAGGCGGCCCGAAACTCTTTTTGAGGGCCTGGTCCCTAATCGGCCCTTTTAAAAAAGGAGCCGGGCCTAAACAGTTCCAGGTTAAAAGGTTTCAAGCTAAACGAGCCTTAAACGGGCTGAACAGTTCTGGCCCGCTGGATTTTTTTTTTTAATTTTTTCTAAGTAATTCTTGATGTAATTATAATGAAGAAGAAGAAATAAGTAATTTTCCATTTATTTAGTTAGTCCAAAGCACTCTTAAAAATGTAAAAAGAAATATCATAAATTTTATATATAATATATTTTATTAGCATGATAAAAATTAAAGTGTTAACATAATATAATATTTTAAAGTATTTTTTTAGTTATATTTTTTAGAAATATAATATTTTCATCAAACACTTAAATAATATTATGTTTTGAAAGTTTTATATAGTATAATATTTTTCAAATATTAAAATTAAATTAAATAATTTAACAAACATTGAAAAAAAAGTAATTATAGATTTAAGAAAAACATCACTTTTGTAGATGGTGAATGGTTTGGCATAAATTCTCTACCTGTAGCATTAATTTGAATGAAAATAGTAACAAAATTACATAACTGAATCTCAACAATTTTTTTTTTTTTTAATGATAAGAATCTCAACAAATTTTGGTTTATTAAAAAAATCACTAATATATTATACAATATTTTTCATTTTTTCTTTTTTTAAACTTTATTTAATTTAATTTTATTTGATTAATTCATTATTAAAAAAATTTTACATTATTCCTATCCGGTTCTGGTTCCGGTCTCGATCCCAACCTATCCGAGCCGGCGGACCGGGCCGGTCCCAGGCCCAAAATATTGGGCCCAGGATAAATCTATAGATGGGTCGGTTAAAATCGGCCCGTCTATGAATAGTACACTATCCAGGCTGGGCCGGGCTTTTACACTGGCCGGGTGGCCCGGCCCATTTTGACACCTCTAGTATATGCTACTTTGCATTGCAGACATACTTTACACTATATCATTACTAACTAACAAAATCTAAAAACTTACTCAATAAATATTTTAGAAGAGTAAATGGCATGCATTACTTCAAATTTTAAAATTTATAGTTAATATATGTTTTTGATTTTCGTGTAAGTTTAAAATTATTACATACCGAGTTCCCATGATGTTAAAACTTCATGATAATCACAACAATTATATAATTAGAAAACATACCTTTCTCCATGATGATATCGATAATCTTTATAGTAATTATTTGAAAAATGATTATGTTGGAACACTTCTTAAAGAATGAGTTCTCTCCCCTAACCTCACCTCTAATGGTAAATTCTTCTTAAAAATTATTTGTTAAACTTTCTATCTTAATGTAGGTGCGTATATGTTTGTTATGTGAGGTGGAGGGAGGACCAAACTCCTTTTATAAACTGCTAATAGTTACCTCCTATTAACTTACTACTTTTTATAGAATCACAATTAATAAGGTTATAATTATACAGTATAATCATAACCTTTCAATAGCCAATACATAAATAATTAAATATATTATCTTATCAAATAAAACCTTAATATATGAAAAATGATATATCATACAAAATATAATATATGGGCCATAAAATTCTAACATTGTCATTGTTATACCCCGAGTTTTCCCTAATTAAGATTTCAAATCGTCAATTTTCTCAAATTATTTTGATTTCAATAAAATGGAGAACGTCTTAATTCCAAAAATAAGTTTCACGTTCAAAATAATTTCTCACGATAGAGTCTCGATTTCTTACAATAAATTTCAGTCCAATAACGTTTCATGAGCCCAAATTATCGGCCCAAACATAGCGCAAACCAACCATGTATTTTCAGCCCAACATTAATCAAACAATTAAAGATATATACATATGCATATACATACATGGGAGCAAGAAATCAGATTTTTTTTCACCTATACAACATGGTCCAACCGGCTTATTTTCTGATTTCAAGGGATGTGTTGGTTGAATTGGTCTCAAATCTTTGACCACAATTTCTCCACTTGATTGCTTATAAAACATGGATGAAACGAGTGATTTGTTTCAGCATTTCATACCTCAAATCCACTAAAAAACTTGGTCCTTTTCTTCCTCCATTTCCAGCTCTCGGCAGCTCCATTTTCTTGCCCAAATCTTTGATATTTTCCTAAGTAACTCAAGGGAAACTCAAGGGATATTGTACTCCTA
>JACFYI010003670.1:108452-124430 GCA_014898755.1 Handroanthus guayacan
TTTATTTTGGGAAGATATGTAATATGTATGAACACTCCTAGTATGAATGAATTTCTGATGATTTTAGTTTGATTTGAGTATGTTAGTTCCTATTTTGGTTTTAGTATGTAACCCGACTGCGAGTAATGTCCCGGATTACGAGGCGGACGTGCTATCGTGACCTGGGGCGTTACAGTCTTGCTCGATGTGTTCTCTTTGAATCCAAAAGAAGTTATGGCATTATTAAACCTAGGATAACATTGACAAGAGGTTTATTTTAGTCTATGTATCGACTTCTTTAATTTATAGACCATACGTTCCTTTCCTTTAATTGAAGGATCTTTTGGTTGGTCCATTTAAACCTCTTCATCCAAATCTCCATTAAGAAAGGTAGTTTTAACATCTATTTGACTTAACTGTTATAATAAGCCACCAAAGCCATGATAATTCTAAATGAGTGTTTCTTAGAAACCGGTGATGAAGTCTTTTCATAATCAGTGCCATTTTTTTAAGTAAAATATTTGGCAATAAGTCTAGCTTTACACCATTTAATATTGTCTTTTAAGTGCCGTTTTGTCTTAAAGACCCACTTATAGCCAACTTTTTTTCAACTTTTAGGCAATTCGACAAGTTCTGAAACTTGATTTTGATTCATAGGTTTTAATTCATTTTTCATGGCATAAATACACTTAATCGAATTTTCACATTCCATGACTTGTGAAAATGAAAGTGGATCACTATCAATTCCTAAGTCAAGTTCTGACTCTTGTAGATAAATCAAATAGTCATTAGGAACAACAAATTTTCTTTCTCTTTGCGATTTTATCAGTTTTTTTATTTTTTATTTTTGGCTATCTATAATGGGATCATCAATGACAACTTCATTATGATACGTCAAATCAATTATTTGTTGTTCTTAATTATTATGAAGTTTTACAACTTGAGCAACTTTAGAAGTTAAAGACATAGGAACCTCTACCCCCAACTTCTTTAATGTATACATCACATTGTTTTCTGTTCCCACAAGTTTTACCATTTTCAATGAATCTTTCTAGTTTCCATGATTCTTGTACTATGATTAGGACAATAAAATCTATATCCCTTACACTTTTAAGATATCCTATCAAAAAATTGCTGACCGTTCCAAACTTCTTTATGTGGATCACAAATTCTTACTTCTACAGGATAACCCCAAACATGGAGGTTTCTTAAACTAGGTTTCCTTCCAGTCCATAGGTCAAAAGGCATTTTTGAAATTGCCTTACCAGGAATTCTATTTAATAAATAAACTGTGATTTTCAGTGCATATTTTCACATGAATATAGGTAAGATGAATGACTTAACATACTCCTAAGTATTTCAAGTAATGTATAATTTCGCCTTTTTGCAACAGCATTTTGTTCTAGTGTACTTGACATAGTGTATTGTGCACATATGCCATATTTTTCTAGGAACTTGACAAATGGACCAAGACATTGTCCTAATTCATCATATTTTTCATAATATTCACCACCTCTATCTGATCTAATGATATTCACCTTTTTATTTAATTACCTCTCAACTTCATTAATGTACACTCAAAAACGTCCACTGAATGAGATTTCTCATACAAGAGATATAAAGTATAAGGTGAAAAGTCATCAATAAAAGTAATGAAATATTTTTCTCTACCAAAAGATGGAATATCAAAGTGTGTATAATTTCTAGAAGTTGTGTGCTTCTCATGGCTCCTTTCTTAGTATATTTTGTATGTTTTCTTTTAATACAATCAACACATATTTCAAGGTCAGTGAATTCAAATTTGGGAGAATTTCATTCTTTACCAATTTTTTTAGTCATTTTTTGGATATATGACCTAAACACTTATGACACAAGTAACATCAGTTCTCATCAATTAAATTATGTTTAGTTCTAACATTATTGTGCAAGGTCATTAAGTCTCAACAAAAACACTACGAAACTTAAGTTTGTAAAGACCATAACATAAAATTCACAAACCAAGAAAATTATTTTTCTTATACAAACTAAAAGATCCAATTCCAAACTTAAAAGAAAATCATACTTCATCCAATTTCTATAAAGGAATTAGATTATGAGAAAAAGTAGGAACATGTAGAGTTTCAACAAAGGGATAATTACATTAAACAACCTACACTATGAGCGTTTTTACACTTTGCAACCTAAACAAAAAAAAAATTGCCGATAACCACCTGAACTTTGCGAAATTTTTCACATTGCAACCTAAGTGCATTTTCCGGTGGAATATTCTACCGAAATATACTATTAGTTGCAATGTGCAAAATTTCGCAACGTTCAGGTGGTGAGGTGAAACTTTTCATTACCAATTTCGCCTTGCTATTCACACGTGCGTAGCGTGTGAGATGATTCCGGTGGAATATTCCATCAGAAAATGCACCCGGTTGCAACGTGCAAAATTTTGCAAAGTTCAGGTGGTGATCGGCAATTTTTTTTTGTTTAGATTGGAAAGTGTAAAAACGCCCATAGTGTGGATTGCGTAATGTAATTATCCCTTCAACAAATATTAACAATGCCCAGTGTCTAACACTAGATGATAAATGACAATGCCTTCAACTTGAGCTTCATTTCCATTCCCTATAAATACACAATTCTTATTTGGCCTTATGGTTTGGATCGTAAGGAATCCCTACATTGTATTTGAAATATAAGTTGTTAAGCCGAAATCAATCAACCAAGTATTGCAAGCACATGAGCAAGATTTGATTCAAAACATATTAAAGCATGAGGCTTACTTTTCTTTTCAAAACATACCTTACGTTTCAAGCAATCTTTCTTTAAGTGTCCAGTCTTATCACAAAAATAACTATTTACTTGCTTTTCTAGATTTGAGCTACTTTAGAATATTAATTTAGGTTATATAAACCTTTCTTCTACCCCCTTCTAGTCTTTCCTTGAGAACTCTATACAACTTCTCTACAACTTCTTAATTATTTAGGAAATTTCTTCCTGATTTTTTGATCTCGTCTCTTCATAAATAAGCATACTAGTCAATTCACTTACGTTCCACTTGTCCTTCATAGTGTTATAATTCATTTGAAATGGCCGTATTGCTCATGAAGCGAGAAATTTAATATAAATTATACCAAAAAGAACTCATCTATAATCATTCCCAAAGTTTTTAATCTTGCTGCTAAATTTGTCATTTCAAGGACATGCTTATGGACAATACGAGATCCATCAAATTTTATGCTGGTCAAAGTACTCATTAATCTACTAGCAAGAGACTTATCAACAATTTGATATCACTCTTCCAAAAATTCCATAAATTCTTTAGCATTGTCGGTTTGCTTAAAAGTTGCTTTAATGTTGTTTGTTACAGTCATTCTCAAGAACATCAAACTTAATCTGTTCAATCTTTCCCAAAGTTTATGGAAAGTATTTTCCTCAACACTGCTTTTATCAATAACAATAGTGAGTTTCTCAACTTGTAATGAAATATCAAGATCTAGAACACCGAAATGAAACTGGGCTTGTTCACACCATTCCAAGATCTAGAATCTAAAGAAATAATTGGTGCATTAATGCTTTGCTTACATGCACAACTTTGAAAAATCTATAAAAATGTCATAAATAAATATATATATATATATATATCAAAATTCTCCTTTGGGTGATACATAAGCATCAACTATAATTTATAATCATATGTGTACTAATTAGATGCACTTGCTATCTTTGGATATACAAAATAAATCTAATAGAAATATACTTCATCATGAGCAATTACGTTTATATATTACAAGAAAATTAGTTGACTTTTGGGTGATTACCATATGTCTTACAATAATAGACTTCAATCCACCATAGAAATTGAGTATCACATAATGTTAAGTCATTGTAAATGATAAAATTTATGGGTGATTGAGAAGCTTTTAGGTGTATTGAAATTTATAGATGCAATGACTAGGCCGCTTTGGTGACTAACAAGTCATCTTTAATATAAATATCCGAACATATACTTTAATTACTAAACTATAATCGATTCATGTAATTCTATCACATACACAAATATTATTGCTTCAATAACAATAAAATAAATAAATAAAAGAGAATATTCGATTTGGGAATGTGCAAATACAACACTTCAAATCTCAGTGATCATACACATGAATACATAGTGGAATATCATTAATGATGCATGATCAAATATTTTAATACTCTTAAACCATCTATAAAAATTAATCATTATGAATTTCATATAACATCAATGCTGTTGAATACGGCAACAAATTCATGGATATAGGCATGAAAAATTGCAAAAAGATCAAATCTTTATCCTTTTTACATATCAAGAGACACGCATTATCCCATATGCCATTAAGACACAATGAAATGCGCAACTTATAAACACAATTTAGTGGCCCTCAAGATACAAAGAAAAATTTGTTAGTAGTGCAATATTCATATAAAATCAACACTATTAACTTTATCCCCATTGAGATAAACTCATACAAAAAAAAATTCAAAAGACAATAGTTTGAGACTTTAAGGACAATAATTCCGACAAAAAGAAATAACAAGAACAATAATTCGGGCAAAAGAAAATGACCAAATCAATAGTGAAGATTCGGATGCAAAATGAAAACAATTTAAGTCCAAAAACATCCGCCTTTAAATGGATAAAAAGAAGACCAACAAAAATAAACAGAGTTTTAGAAAACCTTCATGTGTTGAGATTTAGCTAGTTAAAATTCCTAAAATCTTTATAATTCTAGTCTTTCCCCTAGACAATCTTTGCTCTTGACAAATTGTAATCTTAAGCTTTCGATAAATTTGTTTCTCGAAATCCTGTAAGTACTTTATTTTAATAAAGTATCTTTGACAAATTCATGTTACTTCATTATTTTTAATATTGTCTAATTATTTTGTGCTCTCATCCAAATATGCATAGAATGTTAAAGAATTATTTTCAGAAATTAGAAATTTTGAAATGAATTTTAAAATCAAAATTACGAGAAGTATTTGTCCCAGATGTATTCAGACAAAATAGGGGAGATATTGAATTAGCAATTAAAGAAGAAAAAGAAAGAAAAAATAAGATTAAAGCTCGTCATAGCTATTTAATATTTTCCTAATTTCAAAAGGTTCGAAATAATGGAATCCTTAAGGTTTAGACAAAATGTTAACTTGGTTCTTGTACATTATGATATCAGAGCTATGTTTTAGACAAAATTAGACACGAGTCACAAAAAACCTAGTTAACAAAGTACTCTTTAGTTGCTCGACATTAGGCTTTTGATTTGTCACTGTTTTCGCGTAAGACATGGATTGAGAGGAAAAGTTACTAGTTTAGAGGGAATTGTGTTTAATTAAGCCTAAGAAATAGCATCAACCTACTCAGAGATTAGTGACCTAAATAACACTAGTTTAATCCAAAAGGAAATCATTAGTTTTAGGGTAAATTACAACCGGACCCCCTGAGGTTTGGTGGAATTATAACAACTTACCCTTAATTTTGTCAAATTACAAAAATTACCCCCAAAACTCTAACGGCATCAATTTTTTCACAGAAAGTGCTGACATCATTGTACTCCACAATTTCAATACCCATCATACCCTTAGGGGTACTTTTTGTAAGTTAGAAGAAGTTGAGGGGTTGTTTTTGTAATAAATTATTAAATACCCCAATATAGCCGTTGCAATACAACTTTTGGGTTTTTTGCTATAAATATCATAAAATTGATCTTTTTTTTTTGCCAATTTCTTTCTTAACATACTTGGATGGTATCCTCGAGCAATTCCTCTGGTAGTGGTGTAAAATATAGGAGGGAAAAATGTTAAAAGAGTGATTGTCGGAGGATTACAATGTTCAAACTTTTGGAGACAATTTCCTATCCTGGGAGGCTATTCTACTAGTGCCCGGAGCATGGGTTCTCGCACTGGTGCATACCATATGAGGGAGAGGTTGAGACTTCAAAAGTTCAAGAAAGTAATCTTGAATTTGAAGCTACAAGTGCTCTACAAACTTCAAGCAAGCAACAAGATTTGGATGATGGAAAGATAGATTGAAGATGATATATAAGCTACTTGCTATAGATCTAAAGGTTGTTTGGAGTCTATCTTCTGTGCCAAATCATACTATTATTTGCAAAAGTGTTGTAATCATGAAATATGTAAATGCAGCATATCATATGAAACATATGTAGTACCTACATTTCACAATGCAGCAAAAAGGGGCCAAAATACATATGAATCCATTGTTACAACATCATCCACAAGGTATAACTACCAAGCAAAAAGTAAGGCACTGAGTTCTCTTAAATCTGCAACAAGCAAATTCAAAATATACATCACATATTGTTCGTATCACATGGACAAAAAGCTAAGTTCATATAGACAAAAAGTTAAGTTCAGATAGCCAAAAAAATATGTTTCGGTTTTCATAATTAATCAACTTTTCTTACTGTTGAGCACAGTAAAGAATGCCATCATTATCTGCATCAATATTCTTGTTTTTAGGCTTACTTGAAGAGCTTGCTTTGCCACGTCCATAATTCCATGGAGGTAGTTTCGATCCTCCCGTTTTGCTTCATTGAAGTTGTTTGAACCAATTGATTTGGACTTTTCTCCAACAGGTGCAGAAGCCAAATTCATTCCCCTTCCTGAAGCAACTTTTTATTCAACTCTTCCCCTTGGTGATGTTGGAAGTTGAATTCCCCTTGGCATAGCCCCTTCAGATTGCATTTTTCTCTTGGATGTTGCTGAGGCTTATCTCTCACTTTCCTTACCTCTTTCCCTCCATCTACCCCTGCCCCTGCCCCTGCCTATTCCCATACTTCCTCTACCACTACTACTTAATATATTGTTGCAAGAACTCAATGTGTAATTGGAAAACTGGAAAAATATTTGCAAACACAATGATAAGGTTATCATGATTATCTCCATCTGGATTTGCACATTGCACAGTTGATTGTTGTGAGAGGATAACAAGATTAGATGCATTATCATGGTGGTCTGAACTTGGTGCATTGATTTCATCTTATATAAAATGTTATGTTAGAAAACATAAGTAGCAATGATTCTTCAATAGCCAAACGAAACTATGTAAATTGCATCACCCGATAAGTATGGGCTACCTAATTGACATTTTCATTGTTTGTGTCATCTTGAGTATGAGAAGCTACCTCATGCACATTTGAATCATTCATTTTAGCCTGTTAGAGAAGAAGTTTTATACAAACAAAACAAAGGTGAGTTAAATTCTTTCATGTCAAACTAAAAATGTCAAAGAGTTAGACAGCATTGAATAACAAGTTCAATAGCAGGTGCCTTGGATTGAGCTATCTTTCTTCTTCTTATCCTCTTTGTGCTGCTGCCATATGTCCTGCAATTATGACCAAACTTGTTGCATTTCTTGCACCTTATGGTGGTTGACCTTTGCATAAGTCTTTGCTCATCACTCTTTCTTTTTCTTCGCTTCTTAGGCCTCCCTAGTAGTTTCTTAACTATTGGAAGAAGCGTTGTAGTAGGAGTGGTCATCATAGGGGGCCAAAATGCTGGATACTTGATGGCATTTATGGGATAACTATATGCGTTCATATAAGTTTGCTTTAAGTAGCAATGGTGTGTCAAATTCTTAACTTTAAGCCTCCTATATTTAATACCTACCACAGCATGTATACATGGCATACCAGTCAAGTTCCACACTCCACAATCACAAACTCTATTCTTAATATCCACTATGTAGTGCCTACTACCATCCTGAACCTCAAACTTAGTCTTCTCTGCCACTTGGATTTGACATTTCTTAGCTTCTTCTCTAAGTATATTCAATTTCACCACTACACTTGATACTAACACATCACTCTATTTCACACTTTTTTCATGCCCTTTTTTTTTTTTATTCTGCTCATCAACTTTGCCCTTAGACCATCTATCAAACTTAGAACTGACTTATTCCTAAGATCACCCACCCAATGGTTAAAAGACTCACTCAAGTTATTTGTGATATGGTCATTTTTCAAAGACATGTCAAAAGCATGTCTTGACCACATTTCAGCTGGAATGCCTGTCAAGTACTAATATACACTCTCTCTTTCCTCTTTTTATTTTGAACAATGCAAAGTTAAAATCAGATTGGTTGTAAGCTCTTGCTGCTGCCTAGAAATATTTCTTCAATTTAGGACTAGGATGTTGCTTCTTGAAGTTTGCATATATATGTCTGCCGCATTTTCTGGTCTTTGCATTTGGCACCAGCTCTTAGATTGCTTCTACCAAGCCCTGGATTTACAAAAGAAAATACAATTAAAAAAGTGTATGCATTTAAATATAATGTGAAAGTTATGAAATAAAGTATGTTTGTGTTTGCACTACTTTCTGTCTATCCGTCATGAAAGTCCAAGGCCAATCATTCTCAAATCCACTGAGTAGAACAAACAAGTTTTCAAAGAAGAAACTCCAACTATCTTTGCATTATGTCTCTACAATAGCAAAGGCTACCCGGTAGAGACCATTGTTGCCATCCAATCCTATTGCTGACAATAAGACTCCTCCATAAGGCCCTTTTAAGTGACAACCATCAAATCCAAGAAAAGGATTATATCCTTCAAGGAAACCTCTTTTCAGTGCATCCAAGCCCAAGAAGAATCTCTTGAAATGTGGTGTGGTTGGTACTGAACTGCTTCCAGCCTCTTCTTCATTTTTATCTTCATTTAATTCAAATTGAATTTTAACTAAACTTCCAAGATTAGTTCTTGAGACAACCCCAGCATAATGTGGCATTTTCCCCAATGACTCAGCATGCCCACCCTCTACAATCTCAAGTGCATGTTTCTTAGCCCTCCAAAGTTGCATATATGGAGGATCTATCCCATACTCTTTCTTCAACAACTACTGCAGTCCTATGTTATTAATTCCAGGATTTTCTCTCAATAATGAAACCAACTTTGTGCCCATCCATCTTGTTGTAACCTCTCTTAATAAGTCAATCCTCACGCACTATGCTTAGAGTTGTAAATTTTTATGTAGCATGTCTTTCCATCGGTTAGAGCTGATGCATGAACTCTCCAACTACATTTATCAACTGCACGATTAACTCTTAACTGTAACCTGGCACTTCTCATTCTTCACTATTTTGAGTTCAAATCCCTTTTGCATTGCATAATTCCTAAGCGGACTCCTCAACTCATACACATGCCCAAAGACATCACCTACTTTGAACTCTAGTTTTTCCTTTTCTTGGTTAGACAATTGTCTTGATTCATTGTATAGTTGCCCACTATTTTCAGTATTCTCAAACTCAGAATTTGAAGAATTCACTAACTCACAATGATCATCACTTTGGTAACCAAACAAAGCATCAGACTTATCACCCTCATCACTTTTGTCATTGTACTCTATCCACTCACTATCACTACTATCACTATCATTATCCCTGCTTCCAACCCCTTCTTCACCTTTCTCATTGTTAACATTCACATCAACATTCACATTTTCACCTTTTCCATTTCCGTCATCACTGTTCAAAAAGTTAATGTCATCACAAGCCAAATTCTAACAGCTCTCATTCTTAGTGCTCTTACCATTGTCACCTTTTTCACCTTCCTCATTTCTATCATCACTATTCTGAAAGTTATTATCATTACCCTCTTTGATTTTAGCATGACACATAACCTCTACTCTCAATTCAATTATGTCTTTAGGTTCATACATATCAAACATGTTAAGCACAGTGTCATCACCATCAATAGCCATCCATTCAACACTACTAGGAATCCTTCAACTAGATTGTAAGTGTTGTTTTTATATGCCTAGAATCCCATTCAAAGCATGGTCACACACATCATCTATCAAATCAAAATATGAATACCTATCTAGATCTACATTCTCAATTACTTTTTCATGCTCCAAATAGTTTATAAGTAACATCCCCCGTCTGCAAACATTTAACACTATCAATAAAAAAAACCCAAGGTAGATGCCACTACCCAACTAAGCAATAACGTGGAAAAAAATAGAAATCAACAAAAAAAAATATCAATCTAGGAACATAAATCAAATTAAAAAAGATTAACCAACTTGAAAATCACCGTAAAACAACATAAACGATTAACAAAACTAAATTCCAGTTACATTGTCTCGTTAAATATACGCGATAAACATGTAAACAAATCTACTAAAACCTTAAATACATTGAATACACTTGATCTCAACATAAATGGTTTTAAAAAACCTGTATACACAAAAAAAAACCCACAAAACTCATCTAACAAATAAAGCAGCAAAAAAAGAGGTTTCATCAAAATGTAAAATCCATGAAAAATCTCTCTATTACTTGTTAAATTACACCCAACCATGCGTATTTGTTGAATAAAAACACATAGTATAACACAATATCTAAAAACCCTAGTTTTTGCATCACTAAACCTTGATAAGATACTCATGCAACCACTTCAGATGAGGAGACGTTGAAAGAACTGGGTAAAATATTGCCACAACTACCATAAAACTTCATATAAACCCTATATATAAGTGGAACTTACCCCTTTCCTTTTTTGATAAAATCCCAGTCAAACTAATGACCTCTTCTTTGCGCGTCCTTCTTCAGTCCTTGGTTGAGACGATGGGTTCAAGATTTCTACAGAAATTACCAGGATTTTCCTTACTTTCTTTAAAGATGGTGAAGGGTTTCGTATGGTGAAAGAGACTGAACAATTGTTAAGCGCCAAGTGAACAACCCTTTTTTTAATTAGATTTTCATTGTTTTTTTTTTTAATTAAAAGAAGAGGGGCAGACATTTTCGTCAAGTCCGTCAAACATAATAGATGGATGTAGGGTCTAGGGGTACTTTTCATAATTTGACAAAATTAAGAGTAAGTTGTTGTAATTATACCAAACCTCAAGGGGCCCGATTGTAATTTATCCTTAGTTTTAACAACAGGAACATCGACAAATAGAAACCACTTAAGACAGCTAACAAAGAAATCTAGCAGACAAATTACTTAACTTGAAATTAGCCTTGAATATCAAATTAGTAAAAAAAAAAAAAAAATGTCCTATTGACAAGTAATGACCAGACATAATCAGACAATACAACTATTCTCAAGAAAAACCATTGAGAAACATCAAAAAGAAAAATATAAATTCTTACATCTAGGTTTAGTCCAAGTTGGAAACAAACACTTAACACCACATGGACAAAATATTGGCATTCTTTCACCCTTAAGAGATTGCTGGTTCCCTAGGTTTAAGGATTCTCTTCTAGGCATTGTTGAAACTAGCCTGGCAAACGGACCAATATATTTTAATTGCTTTCCAAATTATACAGTTTCATTAATGAATCCACATATTTTGGATGTTTTAACTTTGAATATCAAAATGCATAATTATTTTTGTTAAAAGTCAAATGCATGCTTGTGAAGTATTTCATAGGGTGCATTATAAGACAATGAACACTAGCCTAAATACAAATGCTATTACTAGAAAACCCTTTAAAAATCAAACAATCTTTTGGGAGGTTAGTAATCCGAGCTCTAATCTTTCAATTTCTAAAATTATAAATTAGAATCAAATATCTTTCCCAAAAACATTGGAATTACCCCAAGGCACTTTCTTCACACCACAAATTGAAACAGAGAAATTGAGTACATTGTACAAAACAATTATGGGTCTGTTGAAGTAAGATTTAATAGATCTAGGTCCTGTAAAATATCGACAAATTTATTAGACTTTGAAACACAATCTAGGTATTCGACAAATTATGTAAACAACCTTAATGCATAAAAAAAGACAAAGGAATAGCATAACCAATTTACCACCAATTCTCTACCACTAGGATAGAAGAATTTGATCCAACACCATCACAAATAGCTATACTCACAAGATTTGAGGTAAACAACGACTTTTAAAGGAAGACTTTCTTTCTCAAGAAAATTATGACAAAAGAAAAGCCTATATGAGAAACTTTACAAAAGAAGTAAGGGAACAAATAAAAAATAAATTGTATGGATATATGCTAGAAATCAAACAAAACATACCCTTGTTTGAATTTAGAAGAAGACAAAAATATATTTACTTTAAGAACAAAGGAAGTGGACAAAATTTGATGGCTCAATGGTCATAGTAGAAAAATCCCCTTTTGAAAAAATAGCTATAAAATGGGCAAGACAAATTATTATACAAGAACTGGTTCTGGGAATAAAGGAGACATGATAGGTACTAATGAAGACAAAATTGATATTAGTACTAGGCAAATGAATTTTACTAATATAATGTTGCATACTATAGGAGAACAACTTGATATGATAGAGGACAAGATAGAAAAGAATTCAAAAAACCTTAAAACTAGCCCAAAATATTTTCATCCTCGAAGACAAAGATGACGGAGATACCTTTCAAAATGCCTGAATAGAAGCCATCGTTAGGACCAAACACAGAAAAACATCTACAAGAAATAAACAAATAGTTAAAGACCCTAGGCAAGGGAAAGGCAAAAGAAGAAATTATTAATGTAATAAAAGAAACTGATTGATAGTACTCTAAAAGTGATAGCAGGGAGACAAATGAAAAGGAAATCTTAAACCCTCTAGTTCATAGGACTATTACCATAAGCCAACATATCCAAATTTACAAATTGAAGAAATACAAAATTATAGGGCTTCCTCTGAAAATTCTGTATATAAATGGGGCATTGATGGACTAATTGAATATCAAATAATGACCATGATTAAACAAATGACAATCATAGCAAACATCTACAAAGAGAAAAGTAATGTCTTAGAAGAAAATGCCGCAAAAAATATAATTCTAAGATTTAATGGAATTCTTTAAAAAACTGGTGGGATCAAACAGATGAGACAAGTAAAAATGTATTTTTAAAAAGTTACAAAAAAGACGCTAGGGGAAGTCTAGTTCTTTATTCCAGAGGAGCACCCAAAGCCAATGAGGCCCTCAGACTTTAATTTGAGACTTCAAGGACAATAATTTTGACAAAATGAAATAACAAGGACAATAATTTAGACAAAAGACAGTGACCAAATCAATAGTGAAGATTTGTACGCGAAATGAAAAATTTTGAAGTCCGAAGACATCCGCCTTTAAAAGGAGAAGAAGAAGACCAGAAGAACCAAGCAAAGTTTTTGGAAATCTTTAGGTGTTAGCAAACATATAAAAAGAGAAAGGGAATGTCTTAGAAGAAAATGTCACAAAAATATTATTTTAGGATTTAGTGGAATTCTAAAAAACTGGTGGGATCAAATTGATGAGACAAGTAAAAATGCAATTTTAAAAAGTTAAAAAAATACGCTAGGGGAAGTCTAATTCTTGATTCCTGAGGAGCACCCCTAGCCAAATTGTAATCTCAAGCTTTCAACAAATTTGTTTCTCAAAATCCTATAAGTACTTTATTTTAATAAAGTATCTTTGACAAATTCATGTTCTCCCATTATTTTTTAATATTGTCTAATTATTTTGTGCTCCCATCCAAACATGCATAGATATGTTAAAGAATTACTTTTAGAAATTAGAATTTTTGAAATGATGATCATACCTCTTGAAGACGAATTAGGAGAAGAAATATCTGTTCCAAATGTATTCCAACAAAATAGGGAAGACATTGAATTAGCAATTAAAGAAGAAAAGAAAGAAAAAATAAGACTAAAGCTCGTCTTAACTATTTAACATTTGCCTAATTTCAAAAGGTTAGAAATAATAGAATCCTTGCAAAATGTTAACTTGATAAAATTCGTTAATAGTGCAATATTCATATGAAACCGACACTAATAACTTTATCCCAATTGAGATAGACTCATGCAAAAAAACATAATTCTCAATTCACACTAAAGATGTATATAAAGTAAATAGAATAAACGAATTAATTTGAAAAATCATGAGTTTCTAAAGCATGCTCTAATACCACATGCAAGTTTAAATTACAACTAATACATACATAATTTCCGTGTTCTTAAAACTTTATAATAATCACAATAATTATATAATTAGAGAACGTACCTTTCTCCATGATGATATTAAGAATCTTCGTGTTGATTGTTTGAAAAATTATTATTTTGAAGAAATTTATCTCTTAACCTCACCTCTAATGATGGATTATTCTTAAAATTATTTGTTAAATTATTAATAGTTACCTCCTATCAAGGTACTACTTCTTTTCATTGAGTTACAATGCTTAATAAGGTTATAATTATACAATACAATTATAACATTTGAGTAGCCAATACGTAAACAATTAAATATATTATCTTATCAAATAAATTTTTTTTCAGAGGAGCGATTACATTATAAATTAATATTGTCACATAAATACAAATATAAGAATTAAGCACAATCAAATACTCTAAACTGTTATTTGGTAGACAAATACAACTATGCTGTAGACAAATACTTATACGCTATCAGTGGGATTCGAACCTACACCTCTTTTATAAAAAAGAAGAAGCGATACTATTTCATTCAAAGGACGGAGGCTCTTATCAAATAAACTATAATATATAATAAATGATATATCATATAAAATATAATACATAGGCCGTAAAATCGTAACATTTCATACCAAACATCTCTCAAAAATCAGTATGCTTTAGTTTGTATTGCCAAATGACAATCTTTTCATTTCTCTATTTCTCGCTCGAAGCTCATTTCCCTCTTTCATCTCATCTATAATATTAGATGGATTTTTCGAATGAAAAAGATAAATTATGTCATGAAATGTTATTTGAGAACACAAATGAAAGTGAAATCCTATTTTTTTCGATATAGATTTCATCAAATTATACTACATCTATGACTTTAAGTTGGAAGAGTTTAAAAATAAATTTTAAACTTTTCTTGAAAAAAAAAATATGTCAAATGAAATATATTTTAGAGATGAAGTCTCAGTAATAAAAAATAAAGAAGAAGAGAAAGTTAATTAATAAATAAAATAAATAAAAGAAAGTGGGGGCATCAAAATCAAGAAAGGAGATTGACAGTGGACAAAGCTCCCATGATTGAGGGCCAATCAATAATTATGATTCGTGACCAACTTTAGGTACCTGTTTGTTCCACCACAAATAAAGCTCCTGCATGCACAGTGAAAAGTTATTTCCCTTTTGCTAAAGTTCTATAATATAACTTTCACTATTTAATTTGCAACTTTAAAATCAACCCAGCAATTTTCTTTAGGCACAAAAGTCGAGTGACCCTTCCACAATAATTAACTCTGTAAAATGGCAAAAGAAAAAAAAAATGAAAAAAAATTCCCCTCAAGAAATCAAATTACCATTACTTCTTTTGCTTAGCGCAAGATGAGCTTGCTTGCAAGCTTCACGGGCCAAGTTGGAACTGACTCGATTCAATTTTAAACTTATCCTAAATTGTTTGTATCTAGACTCATGACTCACAAGTCTATACATATTTTTAATAATTTGTGTATTTCTAGTATCATAACATTATATTATATTGTATAAATATTATATCATAATATATTATATTATACTATAAATTTTAAATAAAAATAATTAAATTATGCATAATATTCATTACATTAAAATTTTCTTGCCCTTAAGCTTGCTATAATTTATAGAACTCATTTGAAAATTTGAGTTCAATAGAGTTTAGTTCAGCTTTCATTAAGTTGAGCTTGAGCTCAAAAAATTTCGGCTTATCGGACTTGAGCCTATTACATTTGTTAAGAGCTCGTACTTGAGCTTGAAATTTTTTCTCAAAGGTTGGCTTAAGTACACCTTACATTTAGTCATGCATGTTCGGAATTAGGTCGAAATCTTTACATTTATCTTAGATTTCAGAAAAAGTAAATGTGATAATTGGTCTATATTAACCACACGAAAAAACAGAAAAATAGTTAAAAACTAACTAGTCAAGAATATTGATAATGCAAATCCCCAATGCATTATTGATACTCTTGTAAATAATTTATTCAGTGTGGAAGCTTGAGAACATCATCTTAACGGAACTGTTTATAAGTTGACAAAGCATATATATATTACTATATAATATAGGCATGGA
>JACFYI010003670.1:127321-140826 GCA_014898755.1 Handroanthus guayacan
TACTCACCATCCCCCTCCGCCCCTCACTCTCCTCACATCGGCGCCGCGGCTGCTGCAGCTGGCGGGGGTATCCGTGCTGCTTCTGCTCTAGTCGAGCAAGAAAAGTAATTCTTTTTCTTGTCATCGTTTTGTTTCCTTCTTTTTAATTTTAATTTTTATTTTTTAATTACAAGTAGCTCTGGGTAAATATTAACGCTAGATCTTGCGGACTTCAGCAACTCTTTTGTTATGGTAGTCACGTGATTCAATCTGTGGCTTTTACTTCGAGTAAGCGATGTACCCGTATTTACTTACTTTAGGTTCTTTCTTTTTCATTATTTTTATGTAGAATCGTGGTTTGGCCTGCACTGTGAGTTGAATTTTATTTATTCAATGAAAAATATATCCACATGTCCTGTAAACTGGATTTATACTGTGTAATTTGTGAAGTTGGAAATGCTTATACGCGCGCATGCATGTATTATACATGTACATCAAGTGATCTCTCTGGTTCCTATAACATGTAAAATTATGGGGGTCTGAATTTTCTCCTTGTCTCTAGATTAGATAGAGCCTGGATATAGTAAATCAGAGGTTCTGTCATCTCAAGGGGAAAAAAATGTGTTACTATGTGCTTCTTCAAATAATCTGATGATCAAATATCTTAAGTAGCTCTGGATATAACTTTGTTCTGTCGCCAAGAAAAACTGAGCAAGATTATTTCTTTTCCTTTCCGTTTATAATACATTTTATATGCATGACAGAGTTATCTTGTACATAAATGCTGAAGATGTTAAGTTATCACAACTAATGCTGAAGATGTTATGTAACTGCAACACTGGCAGGTATCTCTCAGAATTGCTGGCGGAACGTAACAAGCTCAGTCCTTTTATGGCTGTCTTACCAAATAGTTATCGGTTGCTGAATCAGGGTGAGTCTATGATTCGACATTTCTTGAGTCTCTTGTACGGAAATTAAGTACCACTATTCTGAGAAAAATGAAAGCTTTTTGCTTCCTCCATGACATTGAGAATCCCTCGTACACCCTATGAGGTCCTGTCTAATGTTATTGGAGCCACAGAATCTAATCTAAAGTTCATTACGTTCCTATTTGGAAACGATAATTTGCTATACTGGAACTTTGTGTGGTGTGAGATGGTTCAATATGAATTGAGAGGAGAAGGTACCATACGCATTTTGTCTGGTGATACATCCTTGCGGTCTTATGCTATGTGATGATCGTACCTTATACCACTTCTTGGCCCCAAATCCCAATTCCTTGCCCTGTCTTGCATCTATTCAGCCTGCTTAGTGAGTTAACTTGCATCATTAAATTTATGTTGGCTATTGAATCGGCTGATGTTGTTAGCGCTGATTCAAACTTAACACTGATTCAAACCCTTTTAAAATGAAGAGAGTTGTTTGATTATTAACAAGAACCAATTTTCCATATAAGGTTTCAAGAATTGCATATTATACTTAGATCCTTTTAAATTTCTTACCAAAATGGTGAAAATCCTGTTTGTTTTCTACGTAAAGAATCCTCTGTAATGGGATAACATTTAATGCAGCATTTATCCTAATACAGATGATTGCTGAACAAGGTGGTCCAGTTAATGCTAATGTTCTTTTTGGGTACTCCTTAGTGACTACCAATTCTTTGTTTCTTGGACCAAAGGATAAGGATTTTGAGATGGATTTGACGAGATTATTTTCTTGAATATTGTTACCAAAAAATAAGCTTGACATACAAGCTTGCCTGACTAAAGCATGTCTGCGAAGATAGGAACTAACTGCCTTGTTTTTCCTGATTGATAAGTTCAAGGAACAGCAATTATTGTTTGGTCTCAGGTGGATGTTTACAAGTCTTAAGAGGGCAAATGTGCCTAAGATTTTGTTTTCCATAATGTTTACCATGCTCAAAGGCATCCACGTCCATAATGTTTACCATGGTCAAAGGCATCCACGTGTCATTCTCGGAGTGTCATCAAATTTTACCAATCCAATCATAGATTATGTCTTCTCAACTAAATTGTTGTCTTGGTCTTTTGGTCTAGAGCCATTTCACATACATAGATAAAACGATAAACAGAATAAATAATGTGTGAAAAAAGGCAAAGACGAATTATTGATAAAGTTGCATTATGTAGTGCTTTGTGTTGGGATCTTTATCATTAGATGGCATTCTATCCAAAATAAAAAGGGAAAAAAAAAAGGAGAAAAAAGAAAGTAACCAACAATAACAATATTGACCTAAGGTTTGCACTTTGGATGGTAACTTAAGGACAGGCTTGTTTAGGAGGATGTTTTCAAGCTCTGTTTTCCATGTCAAATTTAACAGATATTCCTCGGTGGAGTTGTCTTTTTCATAATCCTCCATTGATTGTCTTTCTTTCATATGTACACTGGTGTCGAGGGGTGGTTTAGTTGGCACCTTCCTCCCATTTTTGGTTCTGGTGTCTTACAAAGGAAATAACGTCGTCAACTCATTGCAATATATGACTATGAGGGAACTGATTCATAACTGTCGCATATATTGTTTTCCTGCCCATGTCAGGTTTCATATACGGCTAACTATGGAATTTCTACATGTATAATTTTGCCCGAATTAAGAATTCCAGTTCTGTTTCTTTAGACATTCCTTATTGTGTATGTTAACATCTCTAGCTTTACTAGATCACTGTTTCTTTTCAAGGAATTTAACTGACCAGGTGACAGTCCATGTTGTGTCCATATTGTGGTGGCTGCTCGCTAATTTCTTAACTAATGCTAACTGGTACATCTTATTCTTGGAAATTGACCTTTTTGAAGCAGAAATATTGCGTGTAACTACACTGTTGGGGAATGCATCAGTTTTAGAACAAAGTGGGCTTGAACATGCTAGCCCTCTGGCTTCAGGAGGAATATATTCAAATGGAGGAGCTAATGTGAACAGATGGGCATCACCGTTTCAATCAGAAGTATGGATGCTAACCATTAACATAACCTTCTAATTCTGTGCTGTTTTCACAAGATCTCTGACAAAATCTTTATTTTCCGTTCTAACTTTATTATTTCTTTTGGTGCTTTAAGTTCAATATCTCCTGGCAGGTAATTTGAAACTAACAACTTTAGGAGGATATTTATTGTAGTTGGGCATGCCAAACACAGAATTTTACTTGTAGTTAGATTTGTGTCTTCTTGTTGCAATGACCTGACATCATCCCATATGCGATGCATGCTGACCACCTTTGAGCTTTAACTTAGATTAACATGTAGGAGATAACTTTCACTTTGGTGCAACTGTAGTCTTATCAGAAGATGTTCCTCCTTTTGGCTTCAGTAAACTATTCACAAATCACATATTAATTTCGCATAAAACCGAGTTTAGACTTTCAACGAACTTCAACAACTATTCTGCTGCTGGATACCCTCATATTGTATAAAATGTGATGCTATCTGAGTGTTGCATTACAACTGTAATACCATAAGAGGGATGTTACTTGACTCTGTAAAAACATTGACGTGCTTAATTGTGTTTGGGTAATCGAGTCTCGGATTGTGACTTCTAACAAACTTCTTAACACAGTGTCTTGAGAGCGTATTATGAATGCATCATCTTGTGTAAAGCATGATGCTATCTGAGAGTTGAGATTAATTCAGCGATAGAATGTTATGTTTACCTCTTATGTTTTCTGTTGTCTGATCTCACAGTTTCTTTTTCCTTGTATGCTGGCATGTCTTCGATAAACTCCATGGTCTGTCTTTCATGTAGTTTGCTTGCTCCTTTTGAGTTTGTTTCTTTTTCCTTCTTTTTTCTTTTTTCAGCTTCATTCAATTCAGAGACATTTCTACTTATACCAATAAATGTGGAAAACATACACACGAAGAATGGGGAAATCTGTTTGCTGTTTCTAATATTTTCCTTTATCAAAATATGTGGAATTGTAATGTGCAGATGTCAGGATTAATGCAACCCTCTTCTGCACAGAACTGGCTTGGTTCCCAAGGTGGTTCATCAGGTCTCATAGTCAAGAGAACAATCAGGGTTGATATTCCAGTTGAACAATATCCTAATGTATTAATTATTCTCCAAGTAATGTTTTCGTGATGTGATCTTTTTGCCACATTTTATTTGACCTACGTATTATGTTCATTACTGCAGTATAATTTTGTTGGGCGCCTGCTTGGTCCTAGAGGGAATTCTCTCAAGCGGGTGGAAGCAACTACTGATTGTCGTGTTCTGATTAGAGGGCGTGGCAGTATCAAGGATCCAGCAAGGGTAATTTCGATATGGCCTTCACGATTAAATAGCATGCATCCAAAAAGAGCAACAACTTGTTTTTAGTTCTTTGTCATCATATCCTCTTTTGAGCTTTATCTATGGAATATAACTTGAATTAGTAATTTGAAAATCTGCAATAGAATTTCCTTGGTGCGTCTTTCCTTGGGAGAGTGATTGGGGACTGAGGAAACTCACGATACAACATAGATTCACTTGTTTACTGATTCATAATGTTGTTTATGTATCTAATTTCCTTCGTTGTTCCAGTTAATGCTTGTATCATTCTCGTGATATTTCAAATGGATATGTAAAATCCAAATCTCCCTTTTTTTAATAGAAGCTCCTTCTAGTTACCTATGCAGTTGCTGCTCTGATTGGATTCCCCATGTGTGATTTGGTTTTGAAATTCAGTTTGTGCTATTAATCTTCCTTACATTATCTTTCCTTACACTTACTGCAATGCATTAAAAATGTAAACTATGTTGCTAATAGTTATGTGCTTTTACTATTTGATCTGCAGGAAGAGATGATGAGGGGAAAACCAGGATATGAGCACCTCAACGAACCTCTTCACATACTTGTTGAGGCAGAACTGCCTGTTGAGATAATTGATGCTCGTCTAATGCAGGCACGTGAGATACTTGAAGATTTACTCAAGCCAGTGGTAACTTTCACCCTCCATGCAAATTGCCTTTCTTTAGCAGTATATTCCCTTCGTCTCCATTTCATTTTTGACTTGCATTTCTTTTTCTTAACTCCTATCTCAATGCTACACTTCATTCACAACGCATCTATACCTAAACGCAGGATGAGTCTCAAGACTACTATAAGAAGCAGCAGCTACGGGAACTAGCCATGCTCAATGGTACACTTAGGGAAGAAGGGTCTCAAATGTCTGGTTCTGTATCCCCTTTCCACAACAGTCTCGGGATGAAGAGAGCAAAAACCAGGGGGTAATATTTGGAGCTTATATATTCGTCTCTGTCAGTAACAGCAGTGCGCCATAGCACGGGTTTTCCTGTGCCAGCCGTTGGCTATCCCTGCCGTCGGGGCACTGGTAATGTCGAGTGCCAGTTCTAACCCGTCTCTATATGGTATGAGGTGTGTTTTTGTTATGCATTTGGGGAAGATTTAGTAGAGCAGTATGTTGTAGTAAGACGGATCCTTATTGTTGGTCAAGGGTTTGGGTCTGTATGTTGCTTGGCCAGTTTTGGCTGGGGAGTATTCTCCCTCCAGCCTTTGTCTTATTATTTCATTTGTTGTAAGCTTGTGATGGGAGTTTATGAGAAGCAATATGTAATTTGTATACTAAAAAACAAGGCCAAATGTGATTTGTTCTAATGCATAAAACTGATGGCTTGGAATTGTAAACAATTCTTGCTATTTCTGTATTGTCACAAAGGTAGTTGCAATACAAATCATTGGACTTGAACCTAGTTTATTTACAACAGAAATGTGGAGAGATTTAACAAACAAACCCAATTCCATAATGTAATAGTTATTGGAAAAGTGAAAAGGGGTCTAAAGCACAGATATGACTTTTTTAAAAGATTTGATCAGACATTGTTCTTTCCCTCCTCGTCATCAATGTCTTCAATTCCGACCCAGTGAGTGAAGGCAAAAAGAAACTCCTTGAAGTTCACCATTCCATTCTTGTCCCAGTCCATTTCTTCTGAAAAACACAGAAAAGCTTTTTCTTAAACTTCAGTAAATGGGATCTAAAATTATGTTACGTAAGAATATGACTTATTCTTGACAAGCAAGATTGAGAGAGCTGACCAAATCTTTTCATGGCAATTCTCCCGGAAGATCGTTCTCCTGTAGTAGTTTCATTTATGGCATCAACCATCTCACTTCTGCACACATAACCGTCCTTGTTCTTGTCCAGAAACACAAACGCATCGACTAATTTTTCAAAAGTAACCTCAAGATTTGGCATTCCCATCTGAGATTTCTATCAAAGTCAAGGAACAGACCTAGCAAAATGTCGTCTTTCCGAGAACAATATGTTTGAGGTCACATTCTCCTGGACTATAATGCGAAATATTCAATGACAACACTAATAATTTCGAATAGGAAAGGTGAAGCAATAAACTTAGTAGAGTGTGGATACAGCATGGTGAGCAGTAGGATCTTCCTTGAGAAGGTAGACGAGGCAAAGAAGAACTATGAATTCATTGAAGTCGATTTTCATGTCTTCATTTATATCACATGCCCCAAACAGATCATTGATCTCCTCATCACTGAAACTTATCTCCAGCTTGTGGAAGCAGTGCTTCAGCTCTTGTGGATCTATTGCCCCATTGTTATCCTCATCTATTGAAACAACAAACAAACTGAAATTACGACTGTCAAGAATTTGCAAAGAAGAAAGTACAGAACCGACTTCTCTACTCAACAATGAATACCTACCAAAGTCTTGGAATGTAGCTTTACATTTCCTTAAGCTTTCATCAATTTTGGGAAATTTCAAGATAATGCTGTCAAAGGATTTTATATTACTCCCTTCAGCTGCCCTTCTCTTCATTGCCTCAATTATTTTGGCCTCAAGCTTTGTCTCTGGCACTGAAGACTTGTGAGAATCGCCTTTGGTCATCACACTTCCCATTTTTCAGCTAAAAAGGTCGGCTAAAAATGGAAGGAATGAGGAGCACAGCCTTTGCAACAACCAACACCCAAGTTTCATTTAGCTTGAAATTGCACAAGTTCAATATGGGTATAGATTTCAAACATAGCTGAAGCTTATCCAGTATCCACACACATTAAACCTTGAACATCAATTATTCAGAAAGATAAAACATTTTAGATGCCCGTATCAGTGTACAAGCTCCACATACACAAAATCATTCAAGTGCACTCCTCATCTTGGAACAAGTAAATAGAGGTACAGTGTTTACTTTCCAAAATCTACTCCTTAACTTTATGAGGGTTAATAACCCATGATTAATACGTTCTATGTTGTCTCTCACTATTATCAGAGTAAAATAACACCTAATTTGATACCTAGGAAAAGGAATCCAAAACAACACTGTTTAAGATGACAATCAAGATTCTCAACAAACGTATGAAAAACCATAATAAGTCGAAAAGTTTGCAGATTAGAGGGCAGAGAGAACAAGAACCTTTGCTTTGCAGTGATAACTCCAGATAAGCAAAAGCTGATGAATCTTTTACAGCTGATTCTGGACAGGATTAGTGATTCCAACACCGTTAGGTTCTGCCGAAGAAGCTTGTTTCTTTATGAATAAAGCTAAAATTAAGCTATGAAGCAGATTTTCAGAGACAAAAAGTGATGGAAGTATCCTCCAACTGAGAAAAGTAACCAAGTTTCCTAGATTCAACAACAGGATGTGACTGAAATGTGAAGTGGGTTTATGCGTTTTACGTGTTAATTATATATAATGGGATTGAGATGGCGCAATGGGCTCCAAGATTGGTGCTTTGCCCACAAAGTATTGTGCTTTACCAGCGGTGCTTTATATATTCTGATGAGATCATTCTCTTATCCCAACTCAATTTTTTAAGTTTATTGAACAGCATGCCGCTTCTCTTCCCCTGTTTTCTGCAATATTTTTAATCCTTGGTAGGGACGGTGTTGTCATTTTGAATTGAAGGTCAAAATTTTCATGCTATTCATCTATAGTTCGTGGGGAATAGTCTAATGATATAGATCAAATTTGATTTGTTAGGTTTAATTTTGAAACTGTTCTGCTAAGTTAATATTTTTAATACCTGGTTTTAGAATTTATAGAATGTTAAATCTTATTTTAGAAATAAATTTTTTATTTATAGATAAAATAAGATTTTAGAAATTAAAAGAGAAAGTTCAAATTTTAAAAGTCAATTATTAACTCATTATTTTTAAAAAATGTTTATTATCAAGTGAACCAAGCTATCTTTGGATCATCTCTTGCCCAACTGCATGCACGGAAGTTGACTGCTCTTTTTCTTCTTAATTTGCTAAAGGCTAAAATCGTGTTCACTTATTGAAGTGTTATACACCTTCCATTATGTTTATTACTTATTTCTTCCTGTATGTTAGTTTAATGGTCAAATTTTGAAAAACCATCATCTTATATTCTTGTTCTTGACTGACGCCGTTAGATTAACAGTACCCGTTAGTCAGCTATGCAAGTTACTTTTTGTTCTTCCCAAAATTAGGGCTAATGTATAACAATATATATTTGTGTCTCCCTTCCTGCTTTGAACTCACTAAATGTAATGTGCACTTCTCTTTTTCAATTCAATAAAATTCTAGTTCTTATAGCTAATTGAGGCTATTGTCATCACGTGGTATCAGTTGAGTAGCATTTCCCTGTTGATGTTTCTTCTTGACGTTCATGGATCTCTCTAGTGTCTCCTCTACCACTCAACTCTGAGTGATGAAAACGCCAATCCCTTATTCCTTCATCATTCAAACTCTCCTGGATTCTCTTGATTCTCAACCTCTTATTGGTGAAAATTACGTGGCTTGGAGTCATGCCATGCTCATTAAATTATCTGTTAAAAATAAAGTTGAGTTTGTTGATGGTTCCATTACCAAACCAACAAATAATCCATCTTTGTTGAACTCCTGGATTCGCTACAGCAATGTCGTCATGTGATTGATTGTCAATTCTATTTTGAAAGAAATCTCTGGCAGCATCTTATATTTTGACTCAACCCTTGATGTCTAGAATAATATAAAAGATTGCTACCAATAGCATTAATGCCCCTCATATTTTCCAACAAAAGAAGGATTTGGTCACTCTTTTTCAAAATCAGACTTCTGTTGCAACATACTTCACTAGATTGAAATCTCTTTGGGAAGAGCTCTCTAACTGTGTTTATGGAATGTGCTCTTGTGGTGGCACTTAGAAACTATAGTCCTATTTTAATATGGAGTACATCATAGCTTTCTTGATGGGCTTGAATGAGTCTTTCCCTTCCCCCATGAGCAAGATGTTTGTGCTTGTATCTCAAGAAGAAAGACGAAAAATAATTGGAACTACCACTGACGTGGGTTCTAGAGTTGCCTTTGCTTCCAAGACTGATGTCCCAAAGAATCTTGACACCAAGAACTGATCCTTCACTCAGAACAAGTTCCAATGCAAGAATCGTCCTTACTGTACTAATTGTAAGACGCTCGGCCATACAGTTGACAAATGCTACAAGATTCACGGCTTCCCTCCAAGGTTCAAGAGATCTTAATCTTCACAATTATCCACTATTAATATGGTTACACGTGTTAGCATTTCTGACAAGTCCCAGTCTTGTGATTCCTTTAAATATTTGAACACAAATCAAATTTCTCAACTCATGAGTATGTTTTCTTCGCATTTAAAATCATCATCGCTAAGTGACACTTAACCCTGCTCTAGATGCCTCCACTTCAGGTATTTGTCTCTTTACACGTCTGCTTGTCTATGTCCTCCCCTATCATATGGATCATAGACTCAGGCGTGTAATCACATCTGTTATTGCAAAGAATTATTTTCTTCTCACTATAATGTGACTAACTCCACTTTAACTCTCCCTAATTAATCCACTCTCTCGGTAACTGAAGCTGGGACTATATCCTTTCCTTATTTTACTCTCAATCAAGGCTTATTTGTTCTTTTCACTTCAATATTTTGTCCATTAGTGCCTTATTAAAGAACAATGATTTTCTTGTCAAATTCTCACAATCTTGCTGTCTTATACAGGATGCAAAGATGCAGGCTAGGCTGTGGAGTGGCAAGGCTAACCTTGTTTCTGGACTTTACTACTTTTGATGCTTCTGTCAATTCTGTTTCTAGTTCCTAATGGCACAATCGCCTTGGCCACTTGTTTGCTAAATACTTGCAATTACTTTAGTATGATTTTCATTGTGCCTAACAGTGGCCACACAGGATACGTAAATTCACACCTTTAGTTCGGCAGCGGGGCCGTCCAGTGTGCTCCTTTTGACCTTTTCTTCATCTTTTTGTGCTTTTTGCTATTTCATCTGTCTCTTAAACACTTTAAGCAACATTATGAGCATAACTATGATGAAAATATGACAAATCCATTACTAAAGATGTATGAAGATTATATATAGTTATGGAATTATTAGTATGAAGTAGGGACTAGGGAAGATACATATATTTTTCATTTACAAAATAATCATAGTGCTAATAATGATAAATAGTTAGATTGTTGAAAAGTTATGAACGTTGACGATTATAGTCCAAATAAAATATTCTCCACATCATAAATAGATGGCTATAAAAATAAGTTAAGTTAAAATTTGGAGTCACTATATCAGAAAATTAAGATAATCGCTTTAGTTTATGAAAATTGGCAATTTAACCTAAATAATAGCTATGATGATTAACAAAGAAATTCATAATAAATAACTATCAATTCAAAAATTTATCATATCAAAAAATTAAGATATAATATTGTACAAATTTTATAAAAAATCATAAAAACATTTAGAAAATTATGAACGTTAACAAATTTATCTCAATAAATTAATAATTTAAATGATGTGTTCTTGTTACTATTAAAAGAATCTTATAAAACTCTTAAATAACACCATAGTTTAATACCTTTAAGTCTTCTAGTGTTAAAAATATAAAGAGGAGAGTTTTTGATGAAAATTGGGTCAACTCAAACTTGACTCTCAGGTCAAGATTAGGCATTTTCAAATTGTCATCGAGTTGAATTGGGTTAGGATTAATGAAATTTATATTCTAGCTCTCCCCTATAGGACACAAACCCAACCAACATGAATTGCCACCCCTACTGAAAAACACGCATAGTTTTCTGTGCTACTAATGCCATTGCTAACTTGATTTTATCACGTCTAGCCATAGATGCATACACTTCTTCTAATACTATATTTTTATTTGTAACCTTTAGGCAACAAGCGTGCCTTGTACTTGTCAATTTCACCACTCTCCTTGAACTTAAAAAACCCATTTGACTTTAATTGACCCTTTCCCTTTTGCTAGGTAAGTCATATTCCCTATTTTTTTTTTCTCTCACTAGCTATCATTTTGACATCCATTGCTTTATACCACTTTAGGTCTTTAACAACGTCTTAGAAAGTCGTAGGATCAAAATATGACATAAAGCTTTAATGAGTGAATAAATCTTTATATTGGCTAATTCCAATACCTCATAGTTTTTCATCCATACAAGTCCGCTTCAATTATGTCAAAGGAGTTCAACTGTAGATTGTGCATTATTTGGTTCATGTGCCAGCGAACTTGAACATGCCATAGCATCTCTCTCCTCTTGTATTGGTGAATTCCCTTGCATATTCATCTCCAAAGGTTGTTGTTTTCCATTCATCTTTAAAACACGTTGGAATTTGTGGGTGAAGACCACTTCTCCAATTTCAAGTTGCTTCTTTAACGAAAATAACATCCTAAGCAATAACAATTTTCTTGTCATAGGATTAAGAAAAATTGTAAAGTTTTGATTGATCACTAACACCAATAGAAATGCATTTCTTCCCTCGGTCATACAATTTCTTTCCTTGGTCATACAATTTCTTTATTGTTGCATATAGCATGTGTACATAAGCAACTAGCTCGAGATTCTGAAGTAAGCAATAATGGTTTGCGTCTAGTCTAAGCTTCATGAGGAGTCTCTGGAAAGAAAGGTGGCACTTCCATTTAATATATGGATGCTCCAAATAACCACTTTCAACCAAACACTTTTTGACGACCCGTTTCTCTTCAAAAAACTACGGACCATATTAGGAATTTTGCAATTCTTCTGTTCACATACATCATTTTTGTTTAAACAAGTAAGCTATTGTAAGTTATCCTTTGATTCCTTTTCCCTCACAAGATTCTACATATTTTTATAAGTTGTATTCTTCTCAATGATCGATGTGAAAGCTTTTTATTTAATAAGAATTTCCCAACAAGTATTTTAAACATCCCGTTTGATATGGTGGTTTAGGGTGGTTTGTGGTATTTGAGATGCCAAATACCCTTATTTGATATGGTGGTTTGTAGCATCGGGCCGGCCCGAATTTTACTCCGAGCCCGCACTGTAGATGATTTTGTTGAATTTTTCCAACTCCTTTTTTTCCCATGCGATTGAAATTCCACAATGGAATTTCAATTCATTGTTGACGTAGTTTTACAAACTTGTCCCTCAAGTGTGTTTTGCCAATTGTAATGTTGCCCTTTCATACTTTTTCCACCTTTCTATGCGCATAAGACCATCAGAATGAAGGACGCAGCGCTCGTTGAGGGAAAAAAGGTATCGAACAAACCCTATATTGTCCGAAATATTTCAGTATAGCTGCTTATCTTCGACGTTGAAGGTAAGAAACGAATATTGTGTGCTCTATTCTCCTATTTCTTCAATTTTTCCCACTTTTCGGTCCTTTTTTTTGTTGGAAAAGGGGTTTGCGGTCCTTTTTTTGTTGGGAAAGGGGTTTGGCCGGGTTGAATTTGTAGATAATGTTCGTGTGATAATTGTGTTGTACTGCTGTATTCTTGTACATTCCACTATAAAATGCTTTCTCATCAGGGTTTTTGGATATTGAATGATGAAAATTCCCATTGCTACCACTTTGGTGTCTATAAATTACATATTGAGCTTTGTGGAAAATCAGTTTGATATGTGTGTTTCAGCTTTCCACATGTGTACTTATAGGTAGATTAGTAATGGTAGTTGTGTGTTGTGCTTTGTTGAAGTGAAAGTTGTGTCAAACGGCATTGTCGTATTACTTGGATATATTTGAATTGGTATTTCCAAAGTATGAGTCATATTGTATTGTCTTGTTTGGGCTAATTGGTTATGTTAGCTTTCAGTTACTCAAAACATAATGCTACTATGCACATTCGACTATTAATTTGCATGTCCTTCCTAATAATTAATGACTACATAGTATAACGTTGAACTGAATTTAGGATCGTGCTACTTCAAGTGGCATGGATTGGAGGTGTAAGATCCATATTCTTCTATGGCTTAATGCATTTATGTTACGGTGCGTTGTTTGCATGTACTTGATTTATTGGGTATACATGTCACGGTTGGGCAATGGTCGTCGTAGAAAGGTTACAAGTCATAGACGGTGGAGTGTAATTTCAAAGATGCTTGATCAAATCAAGCACTTGTCAGAGCTTGTTGAGTTAAACGATCGGACGTGTATCAATAATCTTCGTATGGATAGGAATGCGTTCCTTAGGTTGTGTTACTTACCTGGAAATTTCGGAGGATTGCATCACGAGAGATTTGCTACCATACCCGAAAAGGTTGCATGCTTTCTACTTATTCTCGCACATCATACCAA